>RJWJ010028561.1:0-21317 GCA_004363605.1 Indri indri | reverse complement strand
TGCCTGCGAGGTGATCATAGTCTAGTCAGAGAGAGAAATGAAACAACAGAGAAAGTACAGTGTGGTAAGAAGGCTGCTCAGGGTGAAATGGGAGCCCAGAGGACACCTAACACAACTGGGCTGCAGAGAGTCAGGCCTGGTTTTCTAAGACGTGTTCTGAGTTCAGTTTTGATGAGTGCTAAGGGATGACCCAGGTGAATAAAGGAGGAGAAGGCATTTCAGATAAACGGATGGAATCTACCACTACATGGAGTCCCTAGAGCAGCGGTCCCCAACCTTTTTGGCAACAGGGACCGTTTTCATGGAAGACAATTTTTCCAGGGAGTAGGGGGATGGTTTCGAGATGATTCAAGCACATTACATTTATTGTGTACTTTATTTCTATTATTATTACATTGTAATACATAACGACATAATTATACAACTTACCAGAGGTTGGGAACCCCTGCTCTAGAGAAGTATCAGATATCTTGGTTTGATTAGGCAGGAGTCAGCAAACCACAGCCAGCCTAATCCAGTTTACTACCTGTTTTTATAAATAAAGTTGAAATACAGCCAGCCTCATTTATTTATATAGCGGGTGTGGCTGCTTTTACACTACAATGACAAAGTTAAGTAATTGCCACTGAGACCCTAAGGCCCATAAGGCCTAAACTATTTGCCAACTAGCCATTTACCCGGAAGGGTCTGCTGAACCCTGGGTTAAAGCAGATGGAGGCAGGGGTCAGATGTCACGCTGATGGTTCATGGGTGTCATCTGTTTGCCATGTTCTCTTTGGCCTGTTCAGTTCTCTCATTTGTTTAAAAAAATATAAAATATTTTCGACATTTAAAAATTAGGAGATTTCACACAATAAATCCAGATTCCTAACTTCTCTTGAAACATCAGATCAGTTCTGGACCTCCTCCCCTGCATGGCAAGAGTGAGACAGCTGAGTAGCAGCAGCCGCCTTCAGGTGGGGCATGAGGTCTCCTTTTCCCATCGCCTTCCCCACTTCTCCCAGCCTACTTCACCCGTTTGTCTGCCTCAGCCCTGCAGGAATCTAAGCTTACAAATTCACGAAGAGGCCGAAGATAAAGGTAGTGGCGATTCAATCAAGGGCTAGGATTTTTCATTAAGGAGCTTGGGCTTGGCCCTGACATGCCGGGAAGCCACTGAAGAGTTCCAGGCAGCCCTCTGACCTGAGAGCTGCAGGAAGAATGGACTAAAGAAGAGGGAGACCAGAGGCAGTGTGACCAGTTAAGGGGCTTTGAAGAAGTCCAGGAAAGGATTGAGGAAGGCCTTAAAGCAGTGTCAAGGGAAAGTAAAGGGGAAATTGATCCTAGGGATATTTGCATGGAAGCCAGGAGCACAGCAGGGACTGAAATACAAGTAGGAGATCTCAGAATGCTGGAATGGTGGGAGGAAAAGCATTAACATCTACTGTTTCCTGAGCCCTTAGGGGATTCTCAACAGAGCCTTAAAGTCAATAAGGCATAGGGCCCACTTTGTGTGGCCAACCGATCAAACTTGTGTCAAGAGAATTGTACACATCAGGAGTTTTGGGGATGACAGAAGTTGGGGTAGGGTAGAGAAGCTCTTTGGAAGAGACTGTGAACAAAGTCCCTGGGGCCAGTGGTCATGGCCTTCCACAACAGGGTAGAATATCAGGGTGACTGAGAGAGAAAGGGCTTTGTAAGGAGCCTCAGGGTCCAATGTGCATCCCAGATTTGGAAAGTCTGGTAGATACAGAAAACTATAGACACCCCACAGGGGCTCAATAATAGGATAGGATTCATGTGCCTCTTCCCACTCTTTCCTAATTCTTTCCCAAAACCAAGGGTGCTTTCTGATGGTGAGAAAGAGGCTGCCTTAGGACTAACTGGCACTATAACAGGATACTTACCATTCTTCTCAGCCTCCCTAGATACACCACGGGGGAGTCATTTCTTGCCTGGTGAAAAAACCCTCATGAGCCTTCAAATATATTCTCATCTAACAGTAAGAGGTATCACCTTACAAAATTGAAATGCCTCTTTCACTTGTGTACAACGGGATAATATCAAAAAAGCTATTTATTTGAAGGAGAGAAAAAAATCAAGCAGTTAGAATTTCCTATAGATTTTGGCCTATTGTTCTCCAAATGGAGCATGAAAGACACAGAGGGTTTAGGCCCTCTGCGGAGAGGAGAAATGGCAGTTTCCATGAATCAACCGTGTTCTCCTGCATTTTGAAAATTGGGATAGCTTCCTCAGTCAAGTTCATCATAATAGTGAAAATAATCTTACAGAAGAGAAAGGGTTTTTCCTCAACCGCCCACAAACCTCTACCTAACTCATTCACAAGAGTCGCTGGGCAATTTTCTAAGCCTTGTGTTTTTATGATATTATGGAGAGCCATGGAAGAATATCCACAAGGAATAACTGGAAGATGAGAGGAAAAGCAATGAGGTTAAAAGGAAAACCTAGATAATGTTGCCACTATAAAGATTACAGTTTCTAAGCAAAATCCCAGGTAGTGCTCAGTTTAAGTTGTGATAAAAGCTCTAAGCAGAGTAATTTTGTTTGTGTATGGAAGAAAAAAGAAAGAAAAGGCATTTTCAAACAGTAATTAATATTTGGAAAGGACGCTTACTCAAAGCAAACCAGAACCATTATGCTTGTCTGATGAAAACAGGATTTTCAAATTTGCAAAAATTTACATTTTATATATACATAATGTACCCACATTTCCCATGCAAAGCAGTCAAATATTAAAATTTTTACAGAAGCTTTTATTTAGTGTAATGCATGTGTACAACGTTTTGCATTGCCCTAGATAAAAATTCATCTCATAGTGTCATGCTGTGTCAATCCTGAGGAAAGACACACAAATCCTCATTGTACCAGGACAATAGCTTTGGGTAAGAGGATAAACTAGTCCTCCTTAATCTCCACTACCCTCTGGAGGGCCACCCACATGGCCAGCCTTTTGGGGAAGGACGGAGGTGAAGCACTTCTGAGCATAGCCTTTTCTTTCCTGGTATCTTAGCAACCTCTGTCTCACCAACAGAAGAGGCCAAATAATAAACGCCATTTTCATGGTATTTTATAGTTTACAAAGAGCCCACTTCATTGTTTTCACAAAAATTGCACCTGTATTTTCTTGAAGGTCAAATAGGTTAAGTAACTTGTCCGGGAGCATTAGAAGTGGCAGGGGTGGAGCTTCAACCCAGGCTGTCTTTGAGTCACCCCAGGCCCTCCCACTGAACCCCGTATCACAGCTGTGTCTTAGCCACAGAACAGTCATGAGGCTGAGGGAATCCCTGTTCCCCTGGTAGCCTCTATCTCTGGGAGTCATGCCGTGGTCCTTTGGTTCATTTGAAGGGAGGGTCCTTCTCTTATAGGACCTCGTTAATCTCTTGTATTTTTTTTTTTGCATTTATTCCATTTATTTCATTTCAAAATGTACCAAATATCGGATCTATCCTAAGTTCTGCCACTTTATAGCTGATGGGTTTTGAGCGAGTAGTTTAACCTCTCTAAGCCTCAGTTCTCTCATCTATTAAATGGCGATAACAAGTAGATATAGCATAATTGTTAGTAGAATTGAATGATATGGTGAACATAAATCACTTATCAGTACATAACACATAGTTAACACTCGGTAATATTAAAATTAAAGAGTCATCGGGGGATGGGCTGCAGCGGGAGAGTGGAGCAGTGCACCTGTATGGAGCTCTGCACTGGTGGGCCCAGACAAGTGCCCACGGAGGTGGTGGACAAGGCTCCATGGGGACCCCATGGGCAGATGTGCAGGTACCCAGCATGACTCCTTGGGAAGCCTCAACAAGAACTTAGAGGACACTGGAGTTTGCTCTAGCTGGTAACTAGTCTTTGAAAAGGAAGAAACCAAATGGGAAAAGTGATTATCCCATGACAGATGGATAACTGAGCAACAAGAGGGATGAATTTTGGGATACTACACCAGATTTTGAAGGCCATAAAGAGATTTGGCATGCCTTGAAGACTGCAGCACATGCTTTTGAGAGCAATGATTGTGAACTGGCACAAGCAATTAGTGATGGTGCAAACATAATATTACCACATGGTGCATTGAGAGAGCACTAAGAAGAGCTGGGGAATAGATAGCCTCCAGTCTATGGCTTGGCACCACTACTCAATATGATAGAGTGACACAGAGACTCTGAATATTCCTGTGCCACCACCCAATTCTGGACCTGAATGTCAGCTCTGTTTGCACCTTTCTTCAGGCAAAGCCCTCAAACATGTGGTGCGCAGCATAGACACAGTATTCCACATGCACAGGGGGTTACCTGCAGAAGAAGGAGTGGAGCTGAGTAGTCAGTGGTGGTTTTTTCCTACCTACCTCTCACTGACAAGATAATGGTGGAAGGGCTGAAGATCCCAAAAGACTGTTGAACAGGTTACAGTAAGCCAAACCTTTGCAAATCCCAACACCAGTTGAGAACCAAAATGGTTCTATTGGGTGGTCCCCAGTTTCCTCCCGCTCCTTTTCATTGTTGCTATCACTTTCTATCCTATGGCATGAAATTCATTTTCACTGCTCTCAATTCCCTATGAATGGATTTAGTTCTGAGAAATTATCAGTGAAAAATTCCATGAAAGAGACCAAAAAATAATTAATAAAGTACAAAGAACCAAAGAAAAATTAGCAAGAAGCTGGTAATGCATGAGCTTGGGTGGAGATGAACATCATTTACTTCTCCAACTAAACTGTAAATTAACAGCAGGGCAGGCCATTGTTTATTTAATGTATCTGTATTTAATATATTTAACTTACCTAATTGAATCTATTCTGTATTTTGCCCTGAGGCTCCCCTCAAATATATGTGGATCCCTTCTAAACACCCTTAGTAAAATATGACTTTGTCACTGTGAACTCTTAGAAGGAGCATGTTTTTATTTTTAGAATGTGAACAACTAAGGGGCAGAAACTATTCCTAAGGGAGAGCTAGATGGGGGATGGAAGGTAGAAGGATAAAAAACTAGAGTACAGATGCTCCTCCACTTACAGTGGGGTTACACCCTAATTAATCATAAATTGAAAATATCATAAGTCAGAGATGAATTTAATTCACTAACCAACACCAAACATCATAACAGCTTTGTCTACCTTAAATGTGCTCAGAACACTTATATTAGCCTACAGTTGGGCAAAATTATCTAACACAAAGCCTACTGTATAATAAAGTATTGACTATCTCATGTAATTTATTGAATACTGTATTGGAAGTAAAAAACAGAATGAGTGTTTGGGTGCTCTAAGTATGGTTTCTAGTGAATATCGCTTTCTCTCCATTGTAAAGTCGAAAAGTTTAGTCAAACCATCATAAGTCAGAGACCGTCTGTACTATAATGACTAACTCTATAATACTTAATGTTAGTAAAATGAACTATAGAGACATATTTGGGTCATTTAAATTGATTATTTGTATTAGAGCACTCATTTTCTGAACAGTGAAATAAATTTATGAAGTATATTTTGGTGGTATCAGAGTTATATTACATAAAATTAGGAGGTATTCAGTTAACACTCTCATTTTACACACGCCATAAATCAGACCCAAAGAGTACATTTAAATATGTATGTGAAATGTCATAGTCAAAACTATTTTATTTTTTCCAAGATTAATACATTCAAAATTTCTTCTTGGGCAAAATAATAATAATAATAATGACAATAGTAATAATAATATGGCTCAGGTAAGTATTTTTCTTTTACCAAAAACATTAAAATAGACACAAATACCATCAGCAGAGGAGCTTCACTATCAATGTTAAATTAATGAAAGTCTTTTTTGGGTGAATTCATGACTATCTCCCTGTTTTTCTCTGGAACATCTGACCTTTGAAGTGACATCATCAAGGGAAAAAGGTAGCAGTTTTTAAATGTAAATGATAGCAATCAGTTATCACTTGGGAGAAGCACTGAAAAAATAAATGGTCTATCTACCCAAATCATTAATCAATTAATAGACAATCATTAAGCTTGATAGGTCATCTGATCTACAAACTACTTACTCAAGAAATACATATTAAGCATCTACTAGTGCAAGAAACTGTGTTGAGCGATGGAGGTATGTTGCTGAGGAAAACAGACATTGTCCCTATCCCCCATGAAGTTTACAATATATGCAGGTTAACAGACAATAAATGAGTACATAAATCATGATAAGTGCTATGATTAGGGCACGGTATTTAGGGCTGACAGTATAAAACTTACACATACTAAAAAATTTTCATTGTTGATCTGAAATTCAAATTTAACTTGGTGTCCTACATTTTTATTGCTTACTCTGGTAACCCTACCACTATAGAAAATAAGTGTTCGTTGTGGGAGAAAGGGAGAGATCTACTACTAGGTAGGATAGTCAGGCAAAGCTCACCCTCAGACACTCCATTTAAATTAAGACGAGAAACAGTCATCCAGGAATGGAAGTGAATGGAAAGGTAGGATGTGGTAGGTGGGACTCAGTGCAGAGAATTCCAGACAAAAAGAATAACATGTCCAAAGGCCCTGAGATGTTCATTCATTAAACCAGTGTTGATTGTGTATTATTAGCCAGGCATCAGGCACGGGGGATCCATGGTGAACAGAACAGAAGCACTCCCTGTCTCCATGGAGCTGTCTGAAGGACCAGTTGAGGATGTCAAGACACTGCAGCAGAGAAGTCATTTTTAGCCAGGGGATGAAAGATTATCCAGCTGTATGACATTTCTATTTCCTTAGCTGCTAATATGAGCCTCAATGAGAAAACAAAAATATTTTTTTTTTTGATGAATTCAACAACCATCCATCCTCAAGTTGGCCAGGGGGAAAAAACAGAAAAAAAGAAACTGACAGACAACATTTTGTTATCTTTTACAATAATTGCCTTTCGTTTACTCAGCAAGAAGATGCCTCGAATTCAACAAGAAGTGAAGAGAACTGAAACCTAAAGAGATTTCAGGTTTGTTTAACTCCCTAAACCAATCAATTCAAATGGGGACAAAAGGCAAAATGCAGAAAAACAACAACAGAAAACAACCACTTGTTTGATCCATTACGTCCCAAGAATAGCAGAGATGCTCTGGATGTGAGAAAGAAATGAAAAAATGGATAAATTCTAGCAACGCAGCCAGCTTCTAAGAAGTAAGAAGTTACAGGAAAACCACATATACCTTACACTTCAGTGAGTTGTCTTTTTATTCTGAACATGCCAGTTTATTTTGAGCAAAGAAGTGATTCTTGCGGATAAGAGCACAAAGCCATTCCTTTTTATCACAGAAGCTAAGGTAGATTCTTTCTGCCCTGACTGTTATCTGTGAGATTTTTCGGATAATATACATTTTATTAATTATAACGTAGTTCATGGGGAAAAATGATCAGTGTTTAGCTCCCAGGCCCTTGGTTGAGTTCATTATGTGAAAATTTAAGGGGGAAAAATGGAATTCTTATTTACAGCTCATTTTTAAATTTGCTCATTTGAAAGAAATTTTAGAATGAATTCATATTCCAATGTATTTTATGAATATTATAGACTTTGCTTAAAGTATATATCTTTAGAAATACTCTTATCTAGGATTATTTATCAGCTAATAGCTTAAGCAAAATTTAGCAGGATGATCATGATATGATAACTAGTAATTCAGAGACTAGTTATGTCAAACTAACTTTAAATACATGTGGTGGTCTATTTCTCCAGCATGTTGTTATCTTTTGGGAATCTTGACATTTTATTTAGTATATTGGTTATACCCCTCAGATTCATACTAATTGCAAATTTGACAAGCTTGCAATCTGTCTCATGATCTCAGACACTGATAAAAATATTAAAGAGAATAAGTACTTAAATAGAGCTCTCTACCAAGCTATTAGAAATGTTGGATTTTTATTGCCAAATAAATCAATTACTTAATTTTGCCTACTATAATTCTAAATGTGTCTACAAGTTTCTGACGGAAGGCCAAGTGCCTTGCACAAATCCAAACAAAATTTAGTAGTGATTAAAAATAATCTCTGCATTTGGGTCAAAAATTTTAATGCACTTTTGAAAACAGAAGAAAAATTGTTCACAGGACAGCAACTGGGATTATGAGTGGAATCAGAACTGTCTTATTTAGAACTGAAGTAGGGATTTGCAGAGAAGGAAACATTTAATTCTTTTTCGGTAGTTTTACTTTTTCTAATAAACGGCTTTCATATCAAAGAGAGGGTGCTCTTGTTCAATACTAAGGGTGGCAAATTCAAATTTCCATCGGGATTAGGCAGGCAACATGAGTGAGGACAGCTTTACTCTTTCGCATTTCCTCCTTTGACAGAGACATGAGTACAAGAAATATTGCCTTTCCTCTGAACTCTTTCATACAAAGCCACTGTGCAAACTCAATAATCCATGGTGAATGATCTCTGGGCTCAGTTTGGAGGTGCCTGGGTCAAAGGGGAGGTCAGCCACTTCGTAATGCCAGCTAAGTGCTGTCAGGGGAGATGTGTCTATGCTATCCCACTATGACTACATCTAGTTTTTTCAAAAGAAACCAGAAATCTGGATATTTATGTTAATTCTCTTGATTTTTAAAATTTGGGCAACAAATTCAAATTTTTCTGAAAAACACTTTTCTAGTCAACACTGGGCAGGCTCAACAAAACATTGGCTGCCAGTTACCATACGATTCTCAGAGGCTGCACCAGAATCATGGCTTGAAGATACAGGGGAGTGGGTAAGAGGTGAGTGGAAGGAAGAACTTACTGCTCCTCGAACCTGTCTTGCCTTCTTGTGAGATCACCAAATCTGAATGAGTGGCCTCACTGATCACATTGGAAATTCGTTCTAGCCATGACTGGATTATTGACTTTTAACTCCCTGTCTCACTCTGTGGTTCCAAAGAAAGCTTTCTCTGAGGGTTCAGAGCAGGGAACCGATACCTAGAAAGTTATGGAGAGTGGTTTTTGGAAAGGTAGGATGTGATCTCATCTTTGCAAAATGATTGCCATTTGGAGACAGAAAAACTTACAGAGAATTCCTGGCTGATGAAACAGCAGGCACAAAAAAGTAAAGGTGGAAATGAGAGTGGCCGGAGATGGAGTCACAGTGAAAAGATTCTAATGGACTTGGAGGGTTTAAGGCAACTAAACCTGAGGATAACAAACTGGCCACATCCAGTTGTGTTTGGCCGTCACGCTGTTTAAAATGAAAATTGAACCTAAAGCACTTTTGGAAGGCATGTCCCCTCCACGTAGCCAGTGGCCCCACCACTTTTGTCTTGTATCCTAGACCATCCCACATTTATATTACCCAACTATCCCCCAAAGTACTTAGATCTTCCACCCTGGCCATAAATTTTCATTTTATGTAAATTAATTTTCCTGAGAAAAGTTCATGGTACATAAATCTCATACATTTTAAACATTATTACATGGTTAGAAATTGGAACTCCAAATAAAAAATAATCTAAATGGAAAATTTAGGGTTTAGTTTGAAGCTAGAGAAAAGTTCCATTTATATTTTTGGAAATTCACACATTGGGTGATAATATTTCATTTTGACTGATTGAATAAGCTGTTCTCATGGTTTGGGAAACCAATATAACTGTCCACAAACCTGGACATAATTTTAAGCAAGAGTGTTAGAGCTTTATTAGGTCTGGGTTAGGCCTATTCTGTTCCAAGTCACCAAACTAATCAAAAAACTGGTTGTTTGGCCAAAGATTTTAATTTTCAATCAAATGTTCTGGCATGAGAGACACATGCATTCGTAGGGTTTTATTCTAATTTAAAGTTAGGTTTTGCTGTCACATAAATACCTTACACTTGCATAAAGCCTTTTACAAACATCCTCCCACTGGATCCTCACTACGTAACCAATCACTCATTTATTAATGGACGGAGACATACTTAATGATAAAGGGTCAACAATTACGCCAGTTGTAGGTGCTCAGGATATGGCAGTAAACACAACTTAAAATTTATATTGCAAGAGCAAGGGAGATACTTTTACTACTATTAAAATGCATTTATTGCTTAAATTATTTTTATTACAGAAGTAAAACAGTAATAAACTTCCTGCCTTAGAGAGTAAGGCAACATGAAAGTATATAGAGTAAAAACCGATCTTCTTACATTTATATGTAGTCTTACTCAGATATAATTTTTTGTAGAAATGCTATACTATGCATTTTCAGAAAATTTATTTTGTGACTTAAAATGTCTTAGAGTTTTTTTCCATATCATGCACTTCTTAAAGTCTCCAAAGTTTTCCATAGTTTGTATGTAACACAATATATTTGATCTCTTTCTTACGAATAGACATTTTGACTGTTTACATTTTTGTTATTACAATGATGCAATGTGTATGTATTTCTGTCAAAGTAAGCAAATATTTCTTGGGGTAGATTACTAGAAGTTGCTTTTCTAGGCCCATTTACAATTTTGGCTGATACTGACAAAAAGTATTCTTCCTAACACTGAACAGACATATACGGAGATATCTATAGCTATAAATGCACATACACAGAGACCTATAAATTACTTGTTCATAATTTTTATTCAGTTTTTTATGTCTTTTTTACATTGATTGGTAGGTGTTCATTATGTGTGTAAGACATTAAGACTGTCCAGGATATTGCAAGTATTTCTTCTACTTCATCATTTGTCTTCTAAAGTAGAAGTTAAATTGCTTAATCTTGTTCTTCGTTGTTTCTAGGTTTTGAATCTTCTTTAGGAAGGCCACTAACATCTCAAAATTCTAAACAAGGATCCTAATATTTTCATAGTTTTTCTTAACATTTAGCTCTGTAACCCTTCTAGAATTTCTTTCCAGGAATGATGTGAATTAGGTATTTAACTTTTCTCCCAAAGGAATAGCCATCGCCCCACACTATTTATCAAAACACCCAATCTGTTGTCTTTATATTGGAAGAACAATTTGGCTTGGGTTTCACATGCTTTCCTTCAGAAGTGAAAATGTACTGCTTTTCCATCTTCTGAAATTGAATGTCACTGTGGTCAAGTCGAAGGCCAACCTGATTATTTCTGCTTTTGTAAGTGACTTGAATTTTCTGCCTACATGCTCCCATAATTTCTTCTTTAAGCTTGACATTCAATAATTTTACAAGATTATCTCACGTTGTTGATTATTCCAAATGAAATTTTCCTGGAATCCAGTGAGTCTTTTAAGTCTTTCTACCCATTTATTACATAATTTCAGGAGAATATTGTTGTACCATGTTTTAAGATATTTTTCATGCATTTTCTTCCATCCAACTGTCTGCCATTCATTTCTATCATGTTCTCTATAGTCATTATTATATCTTTGTACTTTTCTACTTGGTTTTGTTTTATTTCCTCAAGTCTATCTTCTGTGTCTCTAACAATGTTTTCAGTGAAGCTCATTCTATTTTTGTTGTATCTAAAGTGTCTTTTTTCTCTTTGGTGATTTTATTTATCTATTTAGCTTTTAATCTTCCTTAATTATTTTACATCTCCTCTATGAAAACTTGAGTCTCTTTCTGAACATTTTTGTTTGCTTGATGTCTAGAGAGAGAGAGAGAGAGAGAGAGAGAGAGAGAGAATCCACATTGTCTATAAGTCCTTTACAATAATGAAGAACTATTTAAAATTTTTCTGTAATACTTTGTATTTGGAAATTACCAGCTCTTCTTTAGCTTAAATTTCCTCTACCATTTCAAAAAAATTTACTTTGCAGTTTTGATGGACATATACCATTCCCCCTTTTGGTTATTACTCATATTTTTAAAATACTGGCTTTTTATTGAAGAATAATATCGGAAAAGGGGTGAAATAAGGTAGATTAAGGTGAGGCCGACTACGGTTTAAATTTGGGTTTTATTCTGGTTATCTATTGTTGCATAGCAAACCACTCCACAACTTAGTGGCTTAAAATAATTATCATTTCTGCAAACTGGGCAGGGCTCAGTGGGTGCAGCTCATTCCTGCTCCACATGGTATCAGCTGGGGCAGCTCTAATGGGATTGCAGGATCCACTTCAAAGATGGATCCTTCACATGTTTGGCAAATCTTGTTAGCTGTTGCTACCTCTCTAGGTGGAACTCTCTGCAGAGCAGCTTGACTTCCTCATGGCAAGGCGGCTGGGTTCCAAGAGGCAGAAGTCTAGGGATAGGAAATGGAAGCTGCTAGCTTCCCAAGGCCTGGGCCTGGAAGCTTGCACAGCATCCGTTCCTCTGTATTCTGTACATTCAAGGGATGGACAGGAACACATAGACACATAGACCCACTTCTAGGAGGAGTGTCAAAGAATTTGGGGACCATGTTTGAAAACTGCCACAGGTTGTCTCAAGCATCTGTCACCAAATATGTTATTTCGTTTCTACTGGGAATACATGTTTTTGTAGTTCATGGCATTCAAACTGAGGTGTCATAGAGAAAAGCCCCATAAATTGCAGATATATTATGTTTTAATTTGGGAATTACTGCGCTGCTCTCCTTCCACGCAAATAGCCTCCAGCAGTGTCCCTGGCTAGGAAACTAGAATGTGTCAGCATGATTTCTTTGTGGCTACCATTTTGAAGAGTCAGACTATTTGCCCCACTTCTCCCTTGGCCCATCCAACTGATCTTAACCGTGCTCTAAACAGCAGAATATTGGCTAGTCCTTTCAGTGATGTGATGTGCTGCCAGGTGTGAGAGAAAGTGACTTGGTTCAGTAGCTTACTGTCTCTTGTTTAGGATTTCACATTATGCAGCAGCAATACTTAATACTTAAATATTTCATAGTTTATGGTTTGGAGTTGGGACTACTTCCCTGTTTCGAGGGCTATGAAACTTTCCTCCCTATTTTTCAGTGTTTTTCTTACTTTTAGTTTGTTTTGAGAGAGTCTAGTAGAGTGAAAATATTTTATCCTGCTGTCTTGAGCAAAAGCTTCTTATGAACTTTAGAATCACCTTAAAAAATGTATTGGGATTTTAGAAGTGAGGTCACACTGAAGGTATGCTTTACTTGAAGGAGAGCTGACTACTTTACAATATTGAATCTTCACATCCTACCTTATAGTAGGTCCCATTTTTTGAGATTGGCTATTTTGTCCTTTACTAAAGTTAAGATTTTTCTTCTAAGATATCTTGTACATTTATTAATTAAG
This sequence comes from Indri indri, assembly GCA_004363605.1. NCBI lineage: Eukaryota > Metazoa > Chordata > Mammalia > Primates > Indriidae > Indri > Indri indri. Next base: position 8,217 of record RJWJ010028561.1, on the reverse strand, counting down.
GCTATTCTAATTATTTTAGATTTTTAAAATGCTATTGTGAGCAAAATAATTTTTCCATTATGTTTTATCATTAATTGTTGCTGAAGTCTAGGAAAACCATTGCTTTTGCATGCCAATCATCCAAGTGTCCAGCCAGATTTCCAAGTTCTCTGATATTTTGCTATTTGAGTCTCTTGTAATTTCTAAGTAGACGATCATATCAGCTCACCTATTATTTTATTTTTAGTTTACTATTTTAAATTTCTATGATTTTATATTTTAAATTTCAACTCATCCCTGTTTTATGGATAAAATAGCTTTTTATATCCATCTTATTAAGTAATGATACATGTTTTGGGCTTTGGTTTTCTACAGTTTTATTTCTCCATAAAGTTGATCTCATCTGTTTTCATAATCTATTGCTTCAGTGTAACTCACGTCTAAAATCCCAACAGACGTATGCTTTAACATGAGAATAGATATTTACATTAAAGCTGCCATCTCGATGAAATGAGAAAGCTGACTTGAAGATGTTGACTGACTTGCTTATTGGTATAAAGTTAGTAAATTATAGAGTCAGAATCCAGACTCCCAGGCCAGCTTTACTTCTTCATGGAGAAGTAAAATATGCGCTATCCACATCTGAGGTATGTTCTAAGATTAAAGTTTTTCTACCAAAACTTTTACCAGAATTACTAGTAAAAAGAAAATTGAATGCATGTATATATATATATATTTCTATTTTTCATAAGTTTTTCTTATAAACATGCTAGTAAAAAGGCTAAAAGTGGACAGCTATTAGAACAATGGACAATGTCTGAAAATGTAAATTGGCAACTGTTGCACAAATAAGAATTAACTCCACTTGGAAAATATTCTGAGCCCCATAAAAGCAAAGTAGGCAGGTGAGAATGGGAATGGGGATAAAGATGGAAAAGGATAAACCTCTGAACATATGAGGGTGAAGATTTAATTTAGTGGCCTCAAATATAGCATGCTCACATTAATGGCATTAGATCAAATTTGACCATTTAACTGCCATTCTGAAAATAAGCCATTTGGCTCAAGTTTCAGAATTTGACTTTTATATTTCCAATTTGAATTAATCACTTTTAGAAAAATTAGCTGAAACTGCATTATGATTCTGATGCTGCAGGATAATGCCTGTAAGAGAGTGGTCTAGACTTTATATGTCTCATTTCAGTTAAGAATTTACTGGGCACTCACTCTACTATCTTTTGAAATGAGAAACTCTTGCTGTTAACCCATAAAGAACATCTCAATGGTGAATGCATTTCTGCGTTTCCCTCTCAACACTGCCTGCCATTCTGGCAATGAAAAAAATGATGTATTTGAGGATCCCTGGGACAGAAAAATTGATAAGAGCTCCCAACTTCTTTCCCATAAACAACTGATATTTTAAAGCTATTAACGCAGGAGCTGGGCATTCAAAGACAGTTCATTTATCATATAATAGCTAGAGAAAGTGTCAGCCCTGCAGTCAGGCTCTGAAAAATGGGCCCTGAGTTCACCCTCTATTGCTGAACAGCTGCTCCTTCCCAAAGTTTTAATCAGATTCCCTAAGCATTACATGCCCCAGAAAGGCAGAGCCTGCATAAAACCTGCAATAAGCCTGCCATGTAAATTCATTACAAAGCCCAAGTAATATGAACAGATTATATTCTCCAGGCCAAGAGAGAGCTTTTAATTCAGACCAAAATTATGATTGCATATTGATTTGGCCCCTTGTTCTCCGAAAAGTTTTTTCTCAGAAAAGAATTCAGAATTGATCACCTGAAATCAAAGGCATTTTCTTGGTCATTCAGAATGAGAAGTTATGCTTAAGTGCATTAGAAAGAAAATACACTTTAGGATGAAAAATTCTTAATCCAGAGCTCCTGAAAGTATTTGTAGAATTTTGTGTTTTGTTTAGATGCACCCTTTTCCCTCCCTGAGGTGAGAGCAATAGCTTTCTTCAATTCTAAAAGAAGTTAATGACCCCCACCAAAATGTTTAGCATGCAGCATTTTAGATCATGTTGTTATTAGAAGCTAGCATAGCCGGCCACCTTTGGAAATCTTACCTCACTTGAAGCCAAAATCATGATCAGTTCTTCACATAGGTGGCCTTGATACCTAGGCGTGAACTACCATCGGTCACTAGGCATCATCTCGTGCATGTATGCCACTGGTCCCTGTCAACATCCCCACCAGATAGATAGAGACAAATGGCATTCATGTATAATGACAAAGGTACAATGTGTCAATCAGAAAAAGAATCGGTTAGTCATGGAAGTACCACAGAATTAAACACTGTGAGTCACCATCCCACCTTTATGTAGTGGGGAGAGAGCAAGATTTAGTCATCTTACTAAATTTGAGTAGTTTTTAATTATCCTAAATGTGGGTATAGATTTAGGGGGTGGGTGCAAAGTACTTTAAAATTTCAAGACCCATTTCAAAACAACACCTTTTGTGTGAAGGATGCAGACCAACATTCAGCACATCAATCTATCCTGCATCGGTCCCCACATTTACCACACAATCCTCTGGATATCATTTGCTTTTATATGCAGGTCTGTCTACAGGAAAGGCTGCTTTCATCGTGTGATCTTTGGAGTACTTGAAATCCCAATGACAGTAATTTCCTGTGGTGAATTAATAAAGTGGATGCTGATTATGATTCAGCTTCCTAAGTTGCTTGACTATAGAAAGAAAATGAACTGATCATACCAGCGTGGATATATAGTCTGATCCTTGGGTTAGTAATTTCTTAGTCTTTATGATATCAACACCCTAGTTCCACCTCTGCCTCATGTGAACTTTGCTTAGTGCAAGTCATTCTCCTGGTACATGGCTGGTCATTCTTGGTCCAGACTAGAAAACATCACTGGGCCCTCCAATCTAGAGATAAAATTCCAAACAGGGGTCTAAAATGAATAAGGAGGTACTATGACTTAGTGATGATACATAGCAGAAGACAGAACTACCTCCTCCAACTCTCTCTCAAAACTGGTTTGTTGCTTAGAAAAATCAGGTCAAAGTCATTTGTGAACATAAAGGGCATTTTAAAAAAACATCACCGTTACAGAGCATAACAATTGGTGTGGTAGAAAGTATCCCCTGCTTACAACTCATGGAGGTAGCCTCTCCCCAGGAAGTGGGGAGAACTGAACAGGTAGATTTCTAGTGTGGCTCATAAATCTAATGGAAAAAAACCACGTGGTAACCAGAACAGAGAGCAAGAGAAACTAGGAAGGCAAAGAGAAAGATGAAGGACAGCCTCCAGAGAAAATATGACAAGTTCCATGACTGGAGACACCAAAGCTAAAAAAGAGAGAGCCCAAAACCCTGGAGAGGAAAACTGGAAGGACCGCAAGGAACGTACTTTACCAGTTTCCTAATATACAGGTATCCTTTGCACAGTTTGAAATTGTTAAGGACTACCTATAGTTTCATAGCAGGTATAGATTGATTTCAACATTTCTATACCAAACTGAAGAGGATTTTCTGTTGTTAATTTGTTTGCTCAACACTTCTTGCTTCTCACTTCTTTCTAAGTTCAGTTTCCTATTTCTACTTAATTATATCCTTTGGAAGTTCTATCACTGATGATCTATGAGTGGTAAACTGTCTATCAGAAAATATATTTCATCTTCTTCTTCTTCTTTTTTTTTTTTTTTCGAGATGGGGTCTTGCTCTGTTGCCCTGGATGGAGTGAAGTGGCACTAATGTAGCTCAGTGCAACTTTGATCTCCTGGGCTCAAGTGATCCTTCTGCCTCAGCCTCCCAAGTAGGTGGGACTACAGGCACACACCACCATGCCTGGCTAATTTTAAAAAAATTGTTTTGTAAAGACAGATTCTTGCTATGTTACCGAGGCTGGTCTTGAACTCTTGGCTTCGAGCAATCCTTCTACCTAGGCCTTCCAAAGTGCTGAGACTACAGGTGTGAGTCACTGTGCCTGGCCTTATTCCTAAACTACATTTTAGTTGAATTCAGAATGTAGGCTATTCAGTTATTTTCCCATGATACTTTGAATCTATCACTCCCCTGTCCTCTGGCAGCTACTGTTGCCAATGAGGAAACTATTGCCATCCAAATTATAAGTAAGTGTAAATAATCTTAATTATAAGTAAACCATCTTTTCTCTCTGGTTGCTTTCAAGATTTCCACTTTGTCTTCGATGACCGCACATTTCACAATACTTTAATCAATCAAATTTTTTCTTTGTCTTTCTTCCTCAAACACCTTATAAAGTTTCTCCCCCAGGCTCTCTTGGTGGAGGGCCAACCACTTGTGGTCTGGTGTGGCCCAATTCATGAATCACTGTCTGCTCAAATGAGCTCTTTAAAATTAAAAACACAACACAACGAAACCAAACTACGATGTATTTGAATGTGGATTTGTTTTAATTTATCCTCCGGACATAATGGGATGTTTCAAATTCTCTCTTTGATTTTAGAAAACTACCATTCATTATCTCTTCAAATATTGCCACAAATCAATTCTCTTTAGTTTTTTTTTTTTTTTTTTTGAAATTTGTACTGATGTATTCTGGATTTTTTATGCTATCCTCCATATCTATTAACCAGACTGTCATATTATTTTTATCTGTGCTGCATTCTGGGTCATTTGCCAACTTTATCTTCAGTTTCACCAATTGGTTTAATATGACATTTATGTCATCCATTTAGTTCTTAATGTCAATATTTGCATTTTTCATTTTGAAAAGTTCTTTATTTCCTATTGTACTATTCTTTCCTAGCTTTTTTTTGTGCTCCTCTATTTACCTCTTTAGTCATTTTCAATGTGCCCATTTTATAATCTTTCTCAGATTTTTGGTTTAGTCCCTTAGGTTACCTGTTCTTCTAATTTACTTTTGTTTTGCTTATCTCCTGGCTTTCCTTCATGGTGGAGTTATTTCTCTTTGTGGCCTGTACATTTTTACTGTGAACTAACTTTCAGGAAGGATTTTTTTTTTATATAGGAACAATTTCCATGTGCCTGGGTTGTATAAATATCAGTTCAGAGTATTTTCAGTGCATCTGGAAATAGGAGCAGGGAATGTGGCTGGGGAAGTTACTTTGTTTCAGTAATCCTGAAAACTTTTTATTACTTTATTGCCTTATATTTCCTGTATCACAAATATAGGGATTTTGATTGCTCAAATTCTAGATATATAGCAAGTTTCCTCACTGTTTCTTAAGGCTGGTGGACAGAGTCTATGTGACTGAAGGAACACTGAAACTTCAGGCCTTATTCAAAGAACTATGTTCAAGGTGTATGACCATGAGTGAATCTTTAGACAGAGCTCTGATTTCCACAGGGAAATGGGATTCCCGCTCCAAAACCTCTGGGCATGTATCCTATACAAAATCATGTTGCCACTGACAGTGGTAGCTTCCCATTCTTGCTGTGATTTATCTCTTGTTTCTCACACCTAGGGGATGTTCTTTTCTCTCCTTCCAAATCAACTCTACATTTAGAAAAGAATGTTTGTCCTTTTAAATAAAGCATTTCTGAACATTTTATTATCATGAAATATAGTAGCTATTGTTCTGGAATGTCCATTATACTTGTCCTCCAGCCACTTTCTTCTAATAATAGATTCCATGTCACTGGCCACAGAGATGGGGGTATGATTCAGATCTGACCAATTACCATGTTTAATTACCTTGGAGTACTGTGTGATTGGCCTAGGGGTGATCTTCTGATATAAGCAGAGTCTTTGTGACTGATATGCAAATATTGAGAGAATGAAATATTATATAGAGCTAAAAAATATAAGCCTGAAGATGCCATTAGTCACCTTCTCTTGCTTCATAGGATAAGCCATCTGCACTATGAAAGAATGAGGTTAGCACTCACCAGGAATCTGGGCCAAGAGAGAAAAAGAAAGAATAGACAGCTATGTTTGAATCCTTGAGCCTGGTACATCCAGAGTCAGCTCAACCCCTGGCAAACAGGCCAATGAATTTCTTTTGCTTAAGCTAATTTGAATTGGGCTTCTGTCACTTATATCTCACTTATATACCAATAAATTAAAGTACAATGTGATTGAGATAAGAAACCATCCACATGGTTTCTTTTATTTATTTTTGGTAGGCCAATTTGTCATGCATGGCTTGACACGAGCAAAGTGAGTTCTAAGTCATGGGGCTGAGTTCCAGAGAAGCAGTGAATAGATGTCAGATCTCATCTGAGAGACAAGGGATGGAGTCACAGGATAAAGTGAAGGTCAAGAGCCAGTAATGTGAACAGAGACATGAAGAGCTAGGGTAGGGGAGATGCCAGATCATAGTAGGAAACAGCAACCAGGGATTAGGAATGAGAATAAACAAGCAAGACAGCAGCAGCAGGCAGGGGTGTGGGCAACAAACACAAGTGTTCTCACTTAAAGCCGGAAGTTAGCTGAGCACTCCCAGCCTCTTTTTAAATGTCCTACGGTGGCCTTCCCATTCCTGCCATGTGATGCCACCTGGTGTCTGAAAAATGAAGTCAGTATGGAATTGACAGGACAAGGAGTCCTTAAGCAGAAAGGGCCATAACTTATTTTTTTTTTAATTGTATATCACACCAGTTTCTAGACAGGTATCAAAACAAATGAGTTTCTTGCTGATTATGGGGTTCCAAGGCAAATATCAAAGTGAATTACCTTCGGAAAGATGTGTCAAGATATAAGAAACTTGCTTTTAAGTTAAGCAGATTCATGAGAAATATACTTTCTGGTAGTGATAACAGTTTCAGTTTATTCTCATCAGAAGGGAACACCTTATCACTGCCGTGTTTACAACTATGGGTCTAATGGAGAAGTAGAGCTCATGAGGGTAGGTAAATACTTGAAAGAAGCAGTATGAAAAATATTAAATATCCATCCTTTGGAATAGATTTTAATGAGAGGATTAGTAAAATGTCCTTCCCTGTATCTGAGCAGGTATATTAATTCACTCATTTAGCAATTGTTGGAGAACCTACCAAATAATTGTATTATGGGGATGGAGAAAAGTATAAAAGCCTCTTTGTCTTCAAGGAGCTTGCAATCTCCTTAGAGATGATGTTACCGAGAGAAATAATAAAATTTCCTTAGGGACTTATTTTTATAAGTAACCCCTACACAGCTATTTTCTGAATGATATTTTAGGCCAAAGTTTTATTGCACATATTACATCCCTTTAGAGCTATTGTTTGCCTATTTCAGTGATGAATTATTGAGGACAGGGATGGGTGACTGTGCCCATCCAATCTATATCCCCAACATTCTGGCACATGCAGGTCTTCAGTACATTTTTGTTGAATGGCTGGATGATATTTCAAAGTTCCTCTTAGTTCTAAGATTGAGTCTCACAGCCATTCCATTACCTTCTATGTTAAATTTCCCTTAAGATGCATGGGCTGTCAGAATTGTGGTCTTTCAAAATGTCACTCACTCTAAGTACCAAGCATTCACTGGTATCACACTTTAAATGACATTATCTAGTAAGAACTTCTAAGCAGCATAACACTCTCATTTAAAAAGAGAAAACTGGTGTTCCATTTCTCCCTCTCTTTTAATGATCCACATTGAATTTCCTTATAAGCATTTGCTTAACAGGGAATAAAAGTATCTAGTATGTATTTATTGTCATCCAAGAGCCAGCTGTTTAATGAGGTACTTACTTTACCTCTAAGAAAATCTGGAGACATTTGCACACTGTGGAATTATTTTACGAGTAGATGTTTCAATAAAACACTGGCAATATTTGTGTTTTGCAGAAAAATGGTCCCAAACACCCCATATCCTCTTTCTGCTCTTTCATGGATTTAAAAAATTCAGACTTCTATGTCTATGGAATCTGCATTTAAATGGAGGTTGCCAATTATGAAGTATGTTCATTGGGATTTTTTGGGCCAGAGTTGATCATAAGTAGTTTACTCTATTTCCCAGTAAATACATGTAAGCCAAAAGAAGAAAATAAAAATTGCTTGTGATTCCATGCAATGCTGATTTTATAAATATAAATTATATATGTATATATAAATAACATATATAATTTTTATATAACTACATATAATTTTATCAATAACAATAAACTATAATATATAACACATTATAATTTTATATATATGTAAACTTACATAAATTTGGCTGTGATTTTTTTAACCAGATTAGATCTTATAAATTAAATTTTATTATTCAATTAAATATAAATATTATATTTTAAATTTTCTTATTTACTTAAAAATATATTGTGAATAT
>RJWJ010028560.1:0-21296 GCA_004363605.1 Indri indri | reverse complement strand
GACATCTTGTAATTCCTGCCACATAAAAAGAGCTTGATCAGTGTTATATACCATGATTGTTATTTTTAGTACCATAGTGTTTAAACAATGTAATTCCAGGTTTACTGCATCACATTCTCAGGGGAACACACACAAAATAGTTTTAATTCCTAGGACTTCTTGCTACCTGCACCAAAATCTCAGGTTTGGCTTTTGAGGTAACCCATATAAAAACACTTCAAACAGCAACCAGATGTCTCTTGCCACGGTTTTCCTTTTTGCAAAACCACGATGATAATATACATTCTCCCTCTTTCACATTGCCAATGCACTCAGAATGCAACTTAAATAAGACAACATCTCTTTCCTTTGGAAAACCTCAGAGCATTTACGTTTTGGCTGTATGTTGTTATGGTTTTTTATATATAACATGGTTTTCACTTAGTCTTTGTTTATATCTAGCTTCGAAGGGGATGTTAATATATATATATATATGCATTCATTAATATTTATTCATTCATTTACTCAACAGATTTTTATAGTGTACCTTCTAAATTCCTCAAAATAATGGAATAGATGATGAATAGATCTCAGTCTCAGTTTATAAAGAACTTATATTCAATTGGTAAAGACACACCAGGAACTGGAAAATCACAATACTGTATAAAAATGGAGTCCTATAGTCTGAGTCACCATTCTGTAGGACCAATTAGGAAAAGGTTTTAACCAAAGTCAGATATGGAAAAAGACTTCCCTGAAAAGACAATTTCTAGGTTAGCAACTGAAAAAAAGAATAAGAGTTAACCAAGCATAGAAAAGTTTGAAGAAGCAAAAAGCATTCCAAACACTGGAAATAGCAGAGGCAAAGGCCAAACACATTCTGATAACAAAGTTCAATATGCTAATAAATGGGGTGTTAAAATTGATCTTTGAAAGCACTTTGAAAAGTGAATACTTTATACTATATTAGTATAAAGTATTATATCACTATAAAGTATTGTTATCCCTAATAAATTCTCTCTGGTGGGTAAAAGTGAAAAAAATACAGGATTAAAAGTATATTTAATATCAGACATTATCTTTTTCCCTAGGCCACAGGCAAAGCATGTAGTTAAGTTTAAAAGATTTTTATTTCTTCTAAATTCCCCTTTTTACTTTGCACTGTTATATTTTGGTACCATTCTAGAAATAAAAAAAAAAATTGCATATGACTATTTTTCCCCCTAGGGATTTTCTGATATTTAGTTACATTTGTATTCGACCCAATTATCTAGTAGGAAGAAATGTTATGAGTGCTATACACATTTATTCAGGGCAAAGTTGTCATAACTGCATAAGTAACAATCAGAAACTCGTACATGATGAACTATTTCACTGATCCATAATTTAAAAAAGATCAGAAGAGAGTGAGGGAATTCACAGTCTCCTGAGAGGAAAGTCAGTATATCATAGATTGGGAAAAGGCCCTTCTAATAATGCACTGCTGGGTGGATACAGAGCAGAGATTCTGAATGCTAATCCATCGACAGGCTATACCAGAATGCTCTGTGTGGCTTAAAAATATAAGACCTTTTCCTCGGAGATTCTGATTCATAATCCTGTATGACTGGTGCTTTTATAAGAAAAGAAGAATAGGACGTAAATGCAGACAGAGAGACAGCAATGTGAGGAAACAGGGAGAAGGTAGACAGCTGCAAGCCAAGAAGAGAGACCTCAGAAGAAACCACAGCTGCTGATACCTGTATCTTGGACTTCTAGCCTCCAGAACTGTGAGAAAATAAAATTTTATTGTACAAGCCACCCAGTCTGAAGTATTTTCCTATGACAGCACTAGAAAACTAATACAGATTATTTGAAAACGGGTTTTCGAAGATGTAATTATCACAGTTAGGGAATCTCAAGATAGAATCATTCTGGGTTTAGGTATAGAATTCAAGTCAATGGCTGGTATCTTTGTAAGAAGAGAGGACACAGCGATACACACAGAGTAAAAGTTATGTCAAGATGGAGGCAGAAATTGGAGGGATACAAAGAATTGTCAGCAACCACCAAAATCTAACACAAGCATGGGACAGTTTCTTCCTCAAAGCCTGCAGAAGGAACCACCCCACCTCGATTTAAGACTCCTAGTTTCCAACACTGTGAGACAATAATTTTTGGTTTTATTTTAAGCAACCAATTTGTAGACGTTTGCTGAGGCAGCCATAGGACTCTAGTACCCTTATCTTATTACCATTTTAAAAAATTGATTTTCGTATACCACTTGCTCATAGTTCGTTGTCAAAAATCACATGCCAAGTTTATTCCTATTTATTCCTTAGTTTATACTCACTTTTAATCTTGATAGTATGCAGATATTGAGTTTTGATATAAAATTTATATTCCATAATTTGAAACACGCATATGTAAATCCATACATAATACACTCTCACCTAGTTTTTACCTCGTATTTATTTAAATTTCTCAGCAAGCTACATAGATAATTTAATAGAAGAATGAATTAAATCAAGAACAGATTCAAATAAACTTTATTTTGGAAGACTTGAAGGTAGGATATTAAGCATAGCTCCAATTAATAATGAGCTTTAAGCAATTTAAAGATAGAAAATAGTGATAAGTAATTCTTTAATTATTTAATTAATGGAATTATTTAATTAGTAGGATATAAATATACTTGCTACTGTTTATGATATTTTGTGTGAAAAAGGATAAGTGGATAAAATATTCAGAAGAGAAATGCGGAAAATGGGAGTCGATTTTGTGTCTTTTCCTGTGCTCAGCATAAAAAATGCCTCCCCCAAAATATTAATGTCCTAATCCCTGAAATCAGTGGTTATCATTTTCTGTGGAAAAGGAGTGACTATTACCTTTTATGTGGCAAAATTTGATTATGTATAGGACTTTGAGAGGAAGAGATTATTTAGGGGGGCCTTAAATCCTAAATACAATGACAACTGTCCTTATAGGAGACCAAAGAGGACAAGACACAAAAAGGAAAAGACAATATCACAACAGGGATAGAGGTTTGAGTAACATGGCCATTAGCCGCAGAAAAGAATGCCGACAGCCACCAGAATCAAGAAAAAGAAAAAGCAAGGGAAGATTCTCCCCTAGAGCCTGCAGAGCAATTGTGGTCCTGCCAACACATTCATGTTAGAATTCTGGCCATTGGAACTGCAAGAGAATACATTTCTTTTGTTTCAAACCACCAAGGTTATGGAACTTTGGCACCGCGCTGCTAAGAAATGAATATATTTCCTCTCGAAAACAGCTGGTCTAGTACCTAACATTTCTGTTTTCAGATTTATTTTAGATATTTAAAAATATTTATTTATGTGGTATGTAGTTAAAGTAGTAAATTAGTCATTTAAACTTTACCGATGAGATTTTAGTCTTGTAAATTGAATTATGAATGTTAATATTAATTTGGTTTCTCAAGGATAACTTTCTGTGTTTTGTTAAAATGCATTTTAATTCAAAATTTGAAAGAACACAATACGTATGAGTGGATATCTTTGATAGATTGGTAACATAAAGGAGGCTTTGGTACATATATTGAATACAGAGTATTATAAATTCAAGTCCAATTTACATTTTATTTTCCCTCTAGTAATTCTAAGCCCAAAACATAATTATGAAACATTGTATTACTGTGATATTTTGCAACAGAATCAACAGCTTTAATTCTTCAATATGCATATAAATTGAAAGGGACACTTTAAATTTGCTTAGACATTTACAAATAACTGTAGTATCCACTGGAACATTCTATTTCCAGAGTAAATGTGTTTTACCTCATATTACCCTTCCACGTAGAATACGGCAGTTGCCAAAAACCACTCTGTACAATTCTAGGTTTTATATCTCAGAGTTGCAAATGTTATTTAATTTTAGACTCATCATAAAGAAAAGGCATATAAAAATCTCAGATAACATATACAATGTGAATGTACCTTTGTAATAAAAGTTTATCACCAGGGAGTCATTGTAAGATTCTCTCTTATATGCAGAAAGTAAGTCTTAGAACAGGCACATGAAAGGCACAGGGGAAAGTTCCCAAATTACCTGACTTGAAGACATTTGAGGTTATCCCAGAGCAGTTTATTAATTCTTGAACCGATCTGAACTTGATAATAATTTTCCAAGATATAAGCTAGCTTCTAGTTAGCAGATAATGTATTCGTTCCTGTCCGTAACTCTATTTTCACATCTAAGAAGAAGTACATAGCATGAAATGAGTATTGCATTCTTATGAAGCACTCTTACAGATTGACTGAACCATAGAAACCTACAATGGCTAGGGTAAGTGCCAGTTCATTCCTTTCGTAGGCCATCCACAGGCCTATTTTGTGATGAATGGAAATTATTAATACCTAATTAGTATCTTTAGGTCAAACATTTTGTCTTCATCTTTCTTACAGGTCCATAGCCTAGCATCATGCCCATAATATGCCAGCTGTTAAAGTTAAGGCGGGCTAAATAATCGAATGGTTTATTTGCCGCTATTACTGAAATACTTATTTTATTACTAATTTTTCATACAGCTCATGGTTAAGAAGTTGGTGTTTTGAGACAAATCATCTTGGTTCAAATCTAACTTTACCACCTAATTTCGAGTCTCAATTTTACCTTTTAGCAAAACTGGGATAATAATACCTCTTTTACAGTGATGTTATTAAAGCTGAATGAGTTGATGTACGCAGAGGTTTTGGCACAGAGTAAGTTCTCAACCATTAGGGCCTTAACTTAAAATGCACCATTTCCCAATTATATGTTTTAAAATGACACAATCCCTCAAGGATTATTCTTAGAATAACTGTGTTAATAACTTTGGGAGCAATGAATCCATAAGTTAATTCTAAGATTCTTTGAAGCAGAATTTTTCTTGACATTACCATAAGGTGTTGAGGATAGGTTTTCACATAACTGCTCCATGGCTGACTGACGCAATTGAAAACACCATTAACTGAAATGTGCTTTGTATTTTCATAGAAGTTAAAACGCAAATTAAAAAAAAAAATGAACTGATGAAATAAGATGAATACAAACTGGCTTTTCTCTAGGAAAAACAGTATGAAAGAGATGTTGACCTTTGCTCCTTCTCATGTGACCAGCTTTATGCGCATGGGAATGAAGGTCTTGCTCACTTTCCAATGATCCTCCACTAACTTTGCCCCAAACACTCTTAACGTTTCAACTAGTCCACATCACTCTACTCATCCTTTCAAGCTCAGTCCATGTTTAAAACTTAACTATTCTGTAAAAGTCTCATTCCTTCCAGAAAGCAAGACAATGTTTCATGGCAGACCAGTGGAATAAAAGTTTTAAGAAATATATTGACAACCTATCCAAGCAGTTACATGACTCACCTTCATGTAAAATAATTAATGCAAAATGGCTCTTTCTTCATTTTCTCACCAAGCACTTTTTGAAGAGCAATTCGTGCCCAGCATCATGTCAGATGCCTGGGATTCAGAAAGGAGAAGATACATGTTAAGTCCTGAACCCATGAACTTTATATTCTAGCAGACAAATTTCTAGCAAGTCACATTTAAAATACTTCTTGGCCGGGTGCGGTGGCTCACGCCTGTAATCCTAGCACTCTGGAAGGCCGAGGCAGGTGGATCGCTCAATGTCAGGAGTTCGAGACCAGCCTGAGTAAGAGCGAGACCCCATCTCTACTAAAAAATAGAAAGAAATGATCTGGACAACTAAAAATATATATATATAAATTAGCCGGGCATGGTGGCGCATGCCTGTAGTCCCAGCTACTCGGGAGGCTGAGGCAGAAGGATCGCTCGAACCCAGGAGTTTGAGGTTGCTGTGAGCTAGGCTGATGCCATGGCACTCTAGCCCGGGCAACAGAGCAAGACTCTGTCTCAAAAATAAAATAAAATAAAATAAAATAAAATACTTCTTGAAGAGGATACACTGTATTTATTAAATTATTTATTGTTTTTAAATGCAATAGTAATATAAGGTAAAAATTCAAATATACAAGAATTTAAATAATGCCATGTGTCACTTAACAACAGGGATATGTACCAAGAAATACATCCTTAGGTGATTTTGTGGCTGTGTAACATCAAGAGTGTGCTTAAATAGAACTAGATGGTGCAGCCTATTGTTAACATCTACCTAGGCTATGGTATAGCCCATGGCTTCCAGGCTACAAACCTGTACAGCATGTTACTATACTAAATACTGCAGGCAATTGTCACAACATGGTATGTGTATATCTATTTCTAAACATAGACAATGTACAGTAAAAATACTGTATAAAAATAAAAATGGTTCATTTATATGGGGCACTTACCATGAATGGAGCTTGCAATACTGGGAGTTGCTCTAGATGAATCAGTGAGTGAGTGTGAAGGCTTAGGAAATTACCATACACTACTATTGATTTTATAAACACGATACACTTAAGCTACACTAAATTTATAAAAGAAAATTACTCTCTTTAATAATAAATTAACCTTAGCTTACTGTAACTTTTTTACTTAATAAACTCTAATTTTTGACTCTTTCGTGATAACTTTTGGCTTAAAATACAAGCACATTATACAGCTGCACAAAAAACTTGTTTTCTTTATATCCTAATTTTATAAGCCTTTCTATTATAAATATTTTTATTTTACTTTTTAAACATTTTCGTTAAAAACTAAGACACAAACACACATTAGCCTAGGCCTCACCAGGGTCAGAATCATTGATATTACTGTCTCCCACCTCCACATCTTGTCCCACTGGAAGGTCTTCAGGGACAGTAACACACACGGATCTATGACCTCCTATGATAACAGTGCCTCTTACTGGAATATCTTCTGATGGACCTGCCTAAGGCTGTTTTACAGCTAACTTTTAATTTTTATAAGTAGAAGGAGTATACTAAAATAATGTTTAAAATTTTAGTACAGCAAATATACAAGTAAGCAACACAGTCATTTATTATCATTATAATGTATTATGTGCTGTACATAATTGCATGTGCTTTACTTTTATACAACTGACAGCACAGTAGGTTCGTTTACACCAGCATCACCACAAACCCGAGAGTGACGTGTTGCACTATGACATTAGGATGGCTATGATGTCTCAAAGGGATATGAGAGTGGTGTGGTAGAGCAGTGGTCCCCAACCTTTTTTGGCACCAAGGTCTAGTTTCATGAAAGACAATTTTTCCATGGAAGACAATTTTTCCATGGAAGGTGTGGGCAGCGGTGGAGCTCTGTGGCCTGTTCCCCAACAGGCCACGGATTAGTACCCATCTGCGGCCTAGGGTTTGGGGACCACAGTGGCAGAGATTGAATCCAATATGGCGAGAGCAAAAATGCAGACACTACCATTGCCGTTTCCATATGGGTGAGGGGAGACAGGATACACTTGCCTTAGGAAGAGACATGAGATGAATTTTAAAAACAGACAGGAGGAGGTAACAGAATGTTGATCCCACATTGCAAGCTGTGAGATCAACATGATCGAAAGCACTGAGGCAAGAAACAGCCTGGGAGGAAACAAGAGATAAATCCAGAGCTTAGGCAGGGGCCACGTTATGGAGAAACTGGTAGGATCCACTAAGGGGTTCAGGTATATCCTTTAGTCATTTATAGAAACAGCCAAGTTTCAAGTAGAAAATTCAAAAAAATCAGATTTACATTTATGAAAAATCTCCTTGGCAACAATCAGTATACAGATAGCATTAGATAAAGAGACATAGAAATGTGCAGGACAAAATATGGGATTTCTTTTCTTGAAAGAGATTACAGTCTAGAATAAGAACTCTCTATGTAAACACACAGAAGGATGCAAAGCAATCCAGCCAATCAATATATTATTCAGAATATATATGTTTATATACGTGTAAGTTTCACACTAACACATGGTATTTCCAGGAAGTAAAATAGAAAAACCTTGTAATAATGCCCTTAATGTTACCTGTTTAAGTTAATAAAAATGTGTGTATACTTACTTGAGAGTTAGAACTTAAACCACCAAATAATTTGTCAGATAGACGTATGATTTAGGTTATGTCAATGTAAAGAAGACGCTGTTTAAGATGAACAGTACGGGTTACTCAGAAACATAAATACTTTAAAGTCAAACAAATTGATTATATAGTGATTGCTCATTTATAGCAAAATAAAAGGGAAACGGCACCTACATGTAGATAGAGACAAAAAGGATACAACTGCTGGCTTTAAGATATTTCTATTTGTTTAATTAATCAATTTTTGTGACAAATGGATTTGTTAAACAGCCTCAATGTTGAACAATCCACAAAATCTGGTCTGAGCTGTGGTTTAAATTTGGTAATATGTATCTAAATATCCATAGAGAAAATTAAGGTTACCTAAATGATGAATCAAGTTCAAGGACATATTTTCCTAGCTGGGTTCATATCCCTGTAATATTTTTTTCCACTCTATCCTTACAAAAGCATGAAATTTTAGGTTTTAGAGAAAAATAAATAGAGATATTACCCAGGATGTGGCGATTCATGTGTTCAGATTCTTATTATACTTTTGCTATTGTGGCTGAGAATATATTTTATTTCCCCCATATTTGCCAATCTCTTTAATCTTTCTCCTTTTTTCTCCTTTCATAGGCTTTCCTGAATGTTGCTTGAATATCATATATTCATTCATGCAACAAAATGATGTTTACTTCATACTATGTTTCAAATATTATTATAGCTCTAAGCATACAATTGATAAACTATAAAATGATAAACAAATATGGCATTCACAGTCGTTGTTTCTTACGACAGAGAAGAAAACTAATTTTACTAAGGATCATAAAGTACTTGGCAACAAACTATTTTAGAGACTTCTATCCTTTTCCTGCATCTTTTATTGTCTTTGTTTCTTGCTTTGTGCACTCCTTCCTGAGGAATGTTATTCAAGACCAAGGCCTGAATGTATGATGTTTTCTACTAGATCTGTACCTAAAGCACCATACCACTGTAACTAACCATTTACTAAATATTGCTGCCTAGATTGTTCAGGGAATTCAAACTTAACATTAAATGACATGAAATATCCATCTTGCTCCATTTGTCCCCCTCTTCCCCTCGGCCCATCACCAGTAAGCAAACTTGGTCATTCTTCTCTACTTATAATGAATGGTATCATTATCCTTCCAATGGTTCAAATTAGAAATCTGGGAGTCGTTTTACAGTCCTTTATCTCCCCTTAAAACTTCATTTTTGTCCTTCCAAATGCAATCAATTACTGTTTCTGCAATCCCAACACGTCAATATTTCTATTTGTATTTTTCAATCCCCCTGTTTTTAGCCTAGTTCCTATTATTTCTTCAACTTATATTTTTGCAGAAAGTTCAAATATATCCTCTGGAAGTAGTCCTGAATAATCATTTTTCATAACCAAACTTTACCAGCTTGATCATTCTTCAGAGTTCTCAATAGCTTTGCATTGCTTACAGACTGGAAAACTTAATCTCCTCCCAGACTCAGATATGGAGTCGTGGTTTGTTTGCTACATCCGTGCTCATTCTCATCTTCTGACACTCCGTGGCTTAGAGTTTGTACTTAAGCGATATTGAAATCTTTGTGTACTCTTATGTGCATTGACTTTACATGAGCTATGTTCACCCTGAAAGGACCCTGTCTCTCTTCTGACTATTGTGTTTCAACTTCTCCTTCAAAAATCACCAGAAATTTCCCTTTGACCTTCATGCTCTCTTTAACTCCCTTAGACAGACACAGGCATTGTTTTTTTTCTGTTTCCAAAGCACTCGCCCATAATTGTCATCATCTTATGCTATACCATATTCCCTGTATGTGTGTGTGTATATATGTGTGTGTGTGTATGTGTGTGTGTATATGTGTGTGTGTGTGTGTGTGTGTATGCCTTGACAGTAAGTGCCTTATCTCTTTCCTATGAAGCCTTAAATACCAACTTAGAAAAAATAAAAACTATTATATATTATAAGCCACAAGACTAATCATTAGATTAGCAAATAAAATCTTCAGAGTGGTTTGATTCATTGATGTATAGACACACTTTTCAAGATTCTTGTCGTTATATACTTTGTGTCAAAATTCAGCAGGGTAGCATAATACTATGTCTCCTTGGCACATAGTAGGCACTCAGTAAGTCTCTGTTGGTAGTAGTAAGCCAGAGTCTGAGCTTTTCCATCTACTAAGTGTGCAAGTTTTAGTTAATCATTCAGTTTTTCAAGCCTCAGTTTCCTCATTTGTAAAATGGAGATGATTTCATTTGTCATGCTGACCCCAAATGACTTTTGAAAGATTCAAATTAAATAGTGTATATAACATATTTAGAAAATAATACAACTCTCCATATGTTTTATTTAAAACAACCTGCCATTGATATACTTGTCTTTAAAGAGAATTCTATCTGAAATACACTGAAGGTATTGGTTTCCAGCTCTCTGTAGTGTTTCCACATACATCAGAGTCCTTTGATGTTACAAATAAATACCTTATGATAGCTTCAATAAGAAAAATCCTTCTAGTTAGAATTTAAAATCACATGAATTAAGATCTTATAACAGCATGAAAAAGCAGCCCCTAAATAAAGTAGAGCCTTTGTTTGTGCCATAAATTTGGAAAATGATACTTTAATGATAGGCAATTGAGAGCACACAATATTTAAATATCTTATTGTTGATTTTCCCTTTTATCCAAGGATGTTCCTTCTAAGAATTCCCATTAATGAATGAAAATGATTCTAAAGGATACCGAATGTTTATTTCAAAATTAGTACACAAAAATCCATGCACCCATGATAGAGGTTTACTTAAGATAATGACATTTATCAATTATTAAGCTAATAATTACTGAATACTTACTAACATAATCTCAAACAAAATGTAATCTATTACATTGAATGCTAAATACAAGTTAGATTAAATTTACATATAAATATTTTCTTAACTTATTTAAATCATTTTTTTAATTACAACTTTATCAGATCCTAAATTTTGTTGTGTTATTTAAGTGGGAGTCATTTTTAAAAATTGTTTCAAAAGATGGTAGCTAATGAATAGTTGAAGTTTGAATTAAAGTTCCCAAATCATCTAAACGAAGTCCTTGAGTAAAATTTTCTAAATCATGACCTATGAGTTCTTTCTGAAGTCTGGTGCCTTCAAAATAACATTATCTGCATGTCTAACTAGAAATGGCAATTAATCAAAACTTTATATTATGTTTCCAACTATCAATTTATGCCAGCATTATATTTCAATAACCTGAACCAAGCAAAGATTTTGCCTGAACAGAAGTGGCCTTGCCTATCATGATAAGCAGCTGAAAAATACGCATAAGCTGTATGAACCCGGCAGAATCCATCTGGTGAACCATCTGTGTGAGAACTCACAAAAATTACACCCCATCTGTTGTTTCATTTTTGTTAAGATTGCCAACCTTGCCCTCACTCCATTATCTGACTATTTTCCTTCCTTATGGACCCCGTCTGTACATTTGCTGTTATTTCCCATTGACACCATATATCTAATTTCCAAAGCACTCTCCTAATTTTTGAAAGGAATTAATTAATGCATTTAATTTATGCAGCTAAGAACCCTCTTGGAAAATAAAATAACTGAAAAGAATTACAGTAATATCACAGTGTTAGAAAATGAGGGCTTTATAGTAAACACCAATTTCTGCTGGGTTAAGACTAAATATATAACTTCTCACCAAATTAACTAATTTCAATCTTAATATAATGTTAACATATAATGTGTATATGAGTACATCTCCCCCTTCTAATATACTCCATTCTACTGCATGATATTACTTTCTAAAAAATTTTTGTTGTCTGGTTTCCTTCAATACATACCCCACAATGGCTTTCCATTTCTCCCGTGATAAACCCCTTTAAAGTTATAAGCCAAGTTCTCATTTCTTTACCAAAGCTTTGTTAGCTACCACTTTTGGTATTATAGACACATTACCATTCTAGTAATTCCCCACTAGCACTTGCTCGACTTTGTTTTACCTTGCACGTCGTTTTTGCAATGTCGTTTAGTTCTTCTGTTTTCTCTACAAAGAGTAAGAACTATTAAATCTCACACACTAAGTCATACAATAATCATTTTCTCAGAGAGACCTTCTTTGACACCGTATCTAAAAGAGCATTGCCTGTCATTTTCTCATTCATTATCCTTATCATTCTTCATAATATTTATCACAATAAGACTTTTAGTTTATATATCAAGTTGTTTATCTGTCTGCTGTCTTTCACCTCCACCAGAGTGTGAACTTTCTGAGATTAGAAGTGTCATATTATTTGCTGCTGTGCCCATGCCCAGCAAACACTGAATGCATCTATTTTTTCTCTAATGAATGAATATAAGGGATGTCCAAGAGCATTTGACTTCTTTTTTCTATATGAAACCCATCCCAATCCTGTATTCTCAACACAATTCATACTCCTAAGGATTCAATAACTGTATAAATAACTTAGCTTTTGCCTTAAATTATATTATGATGTCAATTTTTTTAACTCCCACATGTGAGTGGGTACATGTGAGATTTGTCTTCCTGTGCTTGGCTTATTTCAAGTAACAAAATGTTCTTCAGTTCCATCCATGTTATTGCAAATGACAGGATTTCATTTTTTATGGCTGAATAGTATTTCATTGTGTATATGTACCAAGTTAACTTTACCCATTCATCTGTTGATGGACACTTAGGTTGATTCCCTATCTTGGCTATTGTGAGTAGTGCTGCAATAAACATGTGATCGTAGATATCTCTTCAATATACTAATTTCCTTTCTTTTGGGTATATACCTAGCAGTAGGATTGCTAGGTCATATGATTGTTTTATTTTTAGTCTTTCGCTGAACCTTCATACCATTCTCCACAGAGGTTGCGCTAATTTACATTCCCACCAACGGTGTAGGAGGGTTCCCCTTTCTCCAATACCTCACCAGCATGCACTATTGCCTGCCTTTTTGGTAAAAGCCATTTTAATTGGGGTGAGATGATATCTTATTGTGGTTTTGATTTTCATTTCTCTGATGATTAGTGATGTTGAACATTTTTTCAAATACCTATTGGCCATTTATATGACTTCTGTTGAGAAACGTCTATTCAGAGCTCTTGTCCCTTTTGTAATCAGATTATTATAGTGAAGAGGGAGACAGAGGAGTTGGTCAATGGGTACAAAAATGCAGTTAGAAAAAAGGAATAAGATCTAATATTCAGTAGCAAAACAGGGTGACTATAGTGGAGACTATAATTAACAATAATTTATTATAAATTTCAGAATAGCTAAAGGAGTAGATTTGCAATGTTCCTAACACAAAGAAATGATAAATGTTTCAGGTGATGTATATCCCAATAGGCCTGATTTGATCATTACACACTGAATGCATGTATTAAAATATCACATGTACCCCATAAATATGTACAAGTATTATACTATGTATCCATAAAAATTAAAAGTAAAAAAATTAGATAAATATATGAATATTATTTACATACTCTGGCCTTCCCAGCAGAAGTGTGAAAATAGCATCACAATGATTGAAACTTCTCACTGTATGTTTCCCCTAGTACTACAAAAAATATCTTCAAATTTCCTTCCAGGTAATTTTTTAGACCTCCAGGGTTGTGTTACATGTGTGTTTCCTAGGCCACTTCTCCTTGTGACTACCCTACAGAATCTTCTTTCAGCCTGTCCCTCCAAACTCCATCTGTCTGTGATATTGCTGTTGTTTGTTATTCTCAATGACAAATAATCTACGTTCCGATGTCTTTCAATGGTGCCACTAACATAACCATGCTGGAGCTCACCAAAGGTGACAACACGCCCCTTACTGGACCCCATCAAAGGACAAACTCCTGCTGTCTGTGGTGGTTATTAAAGCACCAATCCCCAAGGTTTCTCCAAAAGAGTTATTTCCACTAACTAATCACAGTGGAGCTACCAGTGTTCAATATGAAAGGCACTATTGTTTGTCTTGTGTAATTGCAGAAATCAGTGGTTTTCCTTCCCGGTGTTGTAGAGGCTGCTGACCATTACATACCTGAATTGTATGCGCTCAATTTCTCAAGTAGATAATACTAGAAAGAACAAAGGCAGCTTTTATTTGAAACTCATCTTTTACTTCTCCTACTTTCCTGTGGACTAAGGTTTGTGTCTGTGGCAGCTAGGTTGGGGGATTAACTAAGGAAGAGCTACGACCCTTTATCTTTGGTGCTGACCCATCATCCTTGAAACGAAGCTCTGTATCATAATAGCCTTAGTACAAATTCTTTCCCATGAGGCACCTTGTTCCCGCGTATAAATCTTAGGGTGAATATAACTTAGGCTCAAGCTGGGATGCCTGCTACAGAAAGTGCAGTGACTGAGAAACACATGAAATCATCAATGAATTTTAAAGGCTTTTGAGTAAGGTTCAGTAGAAAGGGTAAGCATGAAAGCACGGTAGCTAGCAGCGTTCTCAGGAGGAGCAATGTAAAAGGGCTCTTTGATGAAAATCAGATGATTGTTTTGTTCTTTTCATACTTGGAGTGAGATAGCATAGCGAGCACCTCCTCCCTACCTGTAAGCCAACCAAGACAGACATGCAGCAACAGCAGCTAGCTGTGGCCCCAGGACTATAATATTTAGCATATTTAAGGGGGGGAATGTGAGGTATTTTCTTTATTAAAGGAATTGTTATGACAGGTCTAGTTTGTCAGGTTCCAAATTCTCAAAACCTGGCACCTGTAGGAATGTGATTTTTATCACTGGAAGAGATAGGCGGTACATCTGAAAACAATAAAATGAACAGAGAACTCAACAGGCTTAGGATTTAGTATCTGTCATGACATATTCAAGCTACAGGGTGGTGCCACCTATTGCTTTGAGACATCTGACAACCCAACAGGGATTGGATTAAGGACTTCCAAGGACAGATTGGATGCTTCCCCAGAGACACATAACTTTTTGGCAAGAGATAACCAAAGTATTTGTCTTACTTTTTTAGTGTAACTCAGAGAAATTTGTAACACATTAGAATCATAAAAAAAAACCTCTAGACATTCACAAAATACTATATATAAATATAAAATGTATTTTTTCATACATGTGAAGTCTTTAAAAAAAAATTACGCACTTTTATCTCTTTTCAGAATGGGTCCAGATATTCTCTTAGCCAAGTAAAGTCACCTTCTTATTCTTGTTTCCCAAAGAACACCAAAGCACAGAATTGAAAGTTGCATTTTGATTCTACGTATTTTGTATGCAAAGTGTAAAAGGCTTCTTTCTAGATTTTTAGGGCTGTGAAATTAAGAACTAAAACAAGACAAGAGATGCCACAGGAAATATATGACATTAAGAACCTACAAAAACATGCTTACAGATTTGTGGGGTCACCCAATTCTCACAGTCAAAAATGGAAAATGGACTATTAAACAGATATTCTGTAAAAAATCACTCGATTATCTGGGGTGCTCCATTTTGTAGTTTATTTGGAAGTACTTTTAGAGTTATTTCCAATGCTTTAATGGGATATAAAAGCATAAGCCTGTAAGGGAAGTGTACTGCAATGCCATATAATTGGTAGATGGATCAGCATTGTCAATGACTTTATTTGAACTTTATTGATTCACCTTATATAAGGTGATACTTTGGTCCACATAATGTATTTAGCTGTCAAGTTGTAGTCGCTCTCAAACAACCAGATTTCACACTAAATCTTCCTTGTGGTTTGAGAGAGAGTAAAAATTGTGGAAGAAGAAGTAACTGCAATAATTATAGGAACATTAATTTATATCTAGCTGTCTCTCTGCATTGCTCTGGTACCTAGACATTTCCTCTAGTAGATTCCTAGATCTTTTCAGAAAATGCCATAGATCATCCAACTCTCTCCCCATCTCATTTCCAATTAAGTGTTAGAAGTCAAGAGGTTGGTTAAAGCACATAATATACTGGCTCGTTGTTTATTGTGTGGCAAGCTACATGGATGCAGCAGTGATTTACAGATCGAACCAGCACATGAGGCATTTATAGCAGAGTGAGAAAAAGACACATAAGCACATAACTAAAAGGCAACATAAAATTCACTAAAAGAGGTAAGAACAAAATGAAAAGAGTGAAAGTATGTATCTTTCAAACTGAAGAGCTCTAATGCAAGCCATCAACAAAGTGCTCAGCACACAGCATTTGTTCAAAAAGGTTAGATAGTATTATTATTAATGTATATCATAATATAAACAGTTTGTGCTTTTATGACACTTGGATAGCACAGATCAATAAGTTTCAATGGAAGGCATTATTTTCATCTATTAATTTCAGAAATTATTTATTAAATAAAATATTCTCTTGTGGCTGCCACATACCCAAATAAAGGTATTTGTATTTAAAAAGAATGTAACAAATTATTTTCGACCACATACCAATCTACTAATTTGTAAACTTATACACTGGGTATATTTTCTCAGTATCATTAAATCTAGTAGTTCACCTTGAAAAATATAAAAAAGCACAATGGATGGAACATTTATTTTTTAAAAGGTTTCTTATTTCAGAAAGCAGTGAAGACTAATTTTTCTTCCATGAATTCATGAAAGTCTATATGCAGCCTACAAAATGGTAGCCAAGATTTATCTCAAATAAGAAAACCACTCGGGGTTCTATTATGTTAAAGCATCATGATCCTGATACATTCTTTACTAAGTTAACATTTTCTCTTATTTATTGAAATATACTTTTGGCATTAGATTTGTGTCCCTTGTATATAGAAGACTAATATTTATTAGTAACATGATATCACTATGAGATGAATTATGATCCCAAAAGAAAACTCAGTTCCACGTTCACTGGAACTGTTGCTCCCTTAGATTAATTAAATGCTTTTTGTGGGATGACTACCTGGAGGAGGCAAGGAGATGCATATATCTGAGCAATGTCTTTGCTGACTACGTGTGGCACTCACACATAAAGGAAAGCAAGTTGTGGGATGAAAGCAGTGTTTAAGGAATTGAAGTCTTTGAAGGAGCCTAAGGAATAGCAGCATCCTTCCTTCTTGGCTGATTCGGAACAAAATGAGAACTAAGAAAAGAAGTATGGCATTTAAAGTGAAATCTAGCCCTCGCTTGGGTGAGGCAAAGACATAAAATGTAACCATAATGTTCGTACCCTCATAATACCCTGAAACAAACAAACAAAAAGAACAAATGGTACTATGTCATAAAATAAAATATTGATTGGATACATAATTTAAAAATTCAAAAAAAAAAGTGAAATCCAAATTGTTATTATTGTGATTCTGACAAAGGTAACCTGAAGAATGTGTTTCATTCACCAACCAGACGGGGCTGCAAATTGAAGTGTAGGCAGACAGAACATCCCATCCCAGGTGGAGCTAAGGAGATGGAATATCTGTGTGGACTTAAAAAAATATTGACTAAACATTGGTTTGATTTTTATGATAACCATTCATCAGCAGTTCTGAACAACGTCAGTGGTATAGAATTCCTGCCTTCCCTGGGCAGACCATCCCTAGCTCTCCTCAATTTGATATCCCATCACTAATAGGCAAACTTACTGACTTAGTCAAACTTCACCATGGATGAGAGTAGAAACAGTCTTCCTCCTGTGGAATAGAAGGGAACTCTTCCTTCCTAAGCCAAAGAGGAAGGGAACTGAGCTGTGAGAGCCCTGGCCTCTCTTCCCCAATTTACCAACCACATAAATTGTTCTATGTCTGTCCTGTGGGAAAAATAAATAAACTAAGAGGGGGACAGGCAGGAATATCACAGTGTTCAGGATCCCTAATCCTGGAGGAAAACATCGGAAGTGGGGAAAAACGAATACTTGAGGAAGAAACAGATATAAAATAAGGGAAGATAGAAAGAGATGGAAATAAAACATGTAACCTTAAAAATCTATTCACAAACATGTGAATAATGGATTGGTTTACTTATTTATTTATTTATTTTTCAGAGAAATAAACAGTATTGGAATCTGGGGACTGAGACTCACTCTGAGAAGGGCAGATTCATGTCTTGCTGTTAACATATATTTTGGCATTGCTCATTAAATACAGCAACAGGAAGAATGACGTGTTGTATGAATCAAGATAGCTCTCTCTCTCTCTCTCTCTCTCTCTCTCTCTCTCTATATATATATATATATATATTCATTTGTTTATTTTCACCAAGAGTCAAAACAAATTTTCCTGTGTTAAATGCACATCTGATATGAAGAACATTGTAATATTCTATACCTGGGCTCTTATAAAATTCAAATAGAGATAAGACTTTGACCTTAGTCACCGTTAAACAATCAGAAAAGCCAGCGTTTTGTTTCCAGATCCAAACTTTGCTAGATGTCTAAATTTGTTTCACTTTGATTTCAAAATAATGATACCTGATTTAATTGCTTCAAAAGGCTTTTATGGAAACATAAATTCTAAAGTACTCTATGATTGCGTAAGTACTAGCTTCTTCCTCTATGGGTGTAATATTCTCAGTAAGCAGTTTTTTTCTTTGCCCTACTACATAGGTGTGAGTAATGCTACGAAAGGCACGGAGTTTATTCCTGCAGAAATGAGAGATTTGCTTAGGGTCCTGCTGGTCAGACTAGGAGTAAAAATATTCTCTTGTGTATAAAAGTTAATTGTGTTTGAATGTGTGGTAGTGGAGTTATCAGAGAAGTTTAATTAGTCAATTTAAACCATTTCTTAATCCCAGCCAGCATCTTACCCTTTATGGCACTGTTTAATAAAACAGCATAGACATTTCAATAAAGGACATCACCACAATCAATGATTCCTATGAAATGCTTGCTGTCACACCAGCTGCCTAATCCAGTATTACTCCATTGGCAATTCCATCTTCAAAGAAAAATTATAGTATGAATATCTGATTGAATTTAGACATCAGTCTTTTCTAGCGTATCAATTATGAATTGCAGAAAGTAAATTGTATGACTTTTCCAAAAGAAAGTCAATTTTCAATGAAACTGTCCAAATCAGTAATGAGTTGGTTGCAAAAAAACAAGATTTTTTTTTTTTTTTTTTTACCACAAGTAATGTTTCCTCTTGGAAAATGACACCATAAGACATAAAATAAAAGTACTAATTAAAGTCAACTGATACTTATGCAGTAAGCATGGCAATCTCTTTCTGCAATATTTTCCTATTTTCAAAGCCTTTTTATGATTCTTACATTCTTCCAAACTTTCTCCTCACAACTTGTACTCAGGTAATGATCTAAAATGTATTCACATTAAATTGTAAGTAATTACAAAGCTGTATTTATTGTTCCTATTGAATGTATTACACTCAGAGTATTAAGCTAAAGAAATGAATATCTAAAACTCAAATTTTAAGGCACTACCAATAGAATTATCATCTACTATGCTAACCAAAAGACTAATCTTTGTTGACTGACTGAAGCGTGCCAATGCTAATCCATTAAAAGGAGTGTTTATCATATCAAATATATACAGCAAGCCAGTAACATTTGGTGGTTGCACAAGTTTGCTAATATTGAATAATGAGAAGTAAAAATTATTGGTTAAATAATGGCATGCACAACCTATATTACATCAATCAAAAATTTATCCTTTAATGTGTTGATTAAGTGAAGAATATAGGTTTTCAGAAAAATCAATGGAAAGTCATTTATTACACACGGCTAATTTTAGTGACAAAATTTTTACTGCCCTTAACCAGCCTCATTTTGCAGATTTTCTTTTCCGTGTCTCCATTCTGACTGCCAACATGGGTGCTAATTAGCATCAATTTTGCTAGTAATATTTTTCTTCTCTTGGGGACAGAGGACAGCTGTTCACTAGGAACAGAAATAAGAGTACCCCTGATTTCTGTGCACCAGTGGACTGTGGTAATTGATTTTAGTCATAGCTAATCCAAGCAAGTTTAGAACTCCATAACTGACTGTATATCCTATTAGCAATGCCATTAGCCATCAAGCTTGCCTAAGGGGACAAGGAAA
Source organism: Indri indri (assembly GCA_004363605.1). Classification (NCBI taxonomy): domain Eukaryota; kingdom Metazoa; phylum Chordata; class Mammalia; order Primates; family Indriidae; genus Indri; species Indri indri. The sequence goes on along the minus strand of RJWJ010028560.1, from coordinate 1,373 downwards.
ACAACTCAATAGCACCAAACTCAGCCACCATGGAAAATAAACTCACCTACTGTGGAGTGACAGGACTCACCTGGGAACTGGGCTTCTCGAACTGAATACGTTTTCGAGAAGATCTCTTTAAGCACTTAATGAAATGGAGTTTTGTTTTTATTACTTTCATTTAAAAATACATTATGAAAGCCAGTTGGCTCTCCTTTGCTGTTGCCAAGTTTTGAATGCCTGATGGCCAGACCCACAGCAGAGCTATAACTAATTTAATATATTACGAAGATGTGTTTTCATTTCAGTTTATGGCAGCAAGTATCTAGGTCTGAAACTTTTTATCACAGAAGACATGCAATATTGACACCTCAATATACTGCAAACTGAAGCACCTAACAAAACATTGGTGTCTGCTAAGATGGATAAAATTTCATTTTTAATGTCAAAATGAAAATTTAAATTCTATTACGGAAATGAATGAATAATTTTAAGTATTAAAATTTATAGCTGCCTCTAAGAAATGTACCTGAATGCATTACATCAAATCAAATAAATCACCACCCCGAACGACCTCCCCAAAGACCTCTCCATAAATATTCCATTTTTCCATGAATCCGCAATTTAGTCTAGGACCTTGGGAATCTCTTGATCCATTTTCCGTCTTATTTTCTATATCTTATCTATCATTGAACACTGACATTTTTCCCTTCAAAGTGTCTAATTTGTTTTCTGGGACTCTTCCTTTTCATTTCACCTTGTATTATAGCAGTAACCTTGTGATTAGATTACCTTTCATTAGCCCAGTGATTCCCCACCTTGGTTAAGCTTGGGAAATTTTAAAAATATGGATACCTGAGTTCCATCTAAAGAGATTCTGATTTAGTTGATCTGTGGTACAGCCCACAGATCCCCATATCAGTCAAATATCCTGCCACAGCTGAGAACCACTGCATTGAGTCTTTCTTCCGTATTGCCTTCAGAATTTTATTGCATTAGGATTCTCACCTGCTAGGAACCCAACAGTGACCTTTGATTTGCTACAGTCTCGGGTTTGAATACCTTCACCTGTGCTTTAAAGGCCTGCTTTTTTTTTTTCTTTTCTTTTTTTTTTTTTTTTTGGTAAGCTACATCCCTAAGGACCTAACCTTATTTTCATCTGTACCTCCCAACTTTGTTCCCCTTGAGCCAGATCTACATACATGAATATTCTTAGCAGCTTTACTTGTATATGAATCTGGGCTGATTCAAACACTGGAATCAGCCCAAATATCTTTCAACAGACGAACAGTCAAACAAACTATGTTATATCTGTATGGTGGAATACTATCAAACAATAAAAAGGAACAAACTACTGACACATGTAACAATTTGGATGAATAACCAAGGAGTTA
>RJWJ010028559.1:0-21366 GCA_004363605.1 Indri indri | reverse complement strand
TTTTTTAAAAAAATTACCATAGTGACAACATTTAAACAGCTTCTGTATTACGGTGGCATCAGTAATCATCGAGCTGTTCTTGTGCCTTTTTGTTTCCGGGGTTCTTATATTTTATTAATCACATGGCTGGTTAAAGACTGTTCTTGAGTACCTTTTCTTTCTTCTTCTTTTTCTTTTTTTCATGAAAAGTGCATATAGGGGATACATTTCTGAGTACACAGAGAAACTAAAGCTGCCATGCATTAGATAGATACGGGATTTCAGGGTCTCTACATTTCCCTTAAAAATCTATATTGAGATCATTTCAAGGTCTTTTGTTACTTGAGATTAGCTATGGAGAATTTTAAGACAAACCTGATTTTACTTCATTTTTGACTAAATTAGTTTATTCTTTCTTGGCTATAGGATTTTCTTTTCCAACTTAGTGATAAAATTTAATGATTTTTTTGAGGATATACTTTGGGATTAGCTTCTTATATTAGTTTAATCCGTAACATGCGGAGCCATCTTATCCTACATAGATTGTTTGTTTAGTACAGGGAAGGTCTCTTTTATGATCTATTTGATTATTGCTTTAACTTCAGTTTTTTATAGTGTTAAGAATGTCAGTTTTTTATTGAATATTTGTTTTTATTTTCTTTGCTGTTTTATGTCTTTGTTTTCCCTTAGGAATTCTTAGACATTCTGTAGTTTTTCTCTACCATAGCGATTTAATGTCTTGAAGATCTGCTTCTATTCATTAATATATTTAATTCAGTTTATAATCCCCATATTTTGATATTCTTTCTGCATTTCCTCACAACTGCCATCTCCCTTTAATCCTATGTGCTATCTTAAGCATGTCTCCTTTTATCATATTTTTTCCTTACTTTACACTGCTTCTTGCATGATGATTTTTTGTTCTCTACATTTTATCGAAGACACAAAGATTACCTTTCCAGTTTTTACTCTTCACTTAACTAGTGAGCCTACTGGATAGGACAGCATCACAATTTATAAATGGATGAACAGTCAGTTAATTTGGGGAATTTGTGCAGAGCTTTGGACAAATTCCTCACGTATGTCAAGGTTCTTTTTAGTGGCACAGAATCTCCAATAACATCATGGACTTTCATTACCAGTTTTCAATTCAAGGAGATCCATTTATATCACTGGAATAATGGAGTACCATTGATCATAGTATTTCTCTCTGGATGATCTAAAGCAGATATTAATAGTTGCTCTTTGGTTAGAAGAACTGTGAAAAAAGATAATGTTTTAAAGGGTGGAATGTTCCTAGCGCTTTCCCAGAACGTATGTAAACACAACTGAAATAGAATATTTCAACTCCAGTACTAGTGCTGTGGTATTATTAAAGTAAAGCTTATGTAGAGGTGATGTTATAGTGAACCAAAGAGCCTTTCGACTTTAATATTCAAATAGAATTAATATAAACCCAGAATGACAGAAAATTTTTAACCGTCTCATCTGTATTCATTGTTCTAACAAGTCAAGGCAGAATGACTCGCGTAGAGATTCTTTCTGTGACTTTAATTTCCAGATGATCACGTTAGCCTATGTTAATTTTGGGGGACAACTCCTTTTGTGGCCAGTTAAAGGAGCCCTTTCTATAAGGAAAAGGTACATTTGGGGAAAAGTAAATTTGGAAATATACACTTTCCCCATTTGGTATAAAATCTAGCTCAATGATTCTAAATGATGGCATAAGGTATCATGAATTATGGTCATGCTTATTTGGAACAGAAATGAATGAGAAGTTATTGTGTTACAAATTACTTCTGGCTCCTTTTATATTCTAAGCCTGGTGAGGATAAAAGAGGAAAGATGCTTGTATTCATAAAATAATTAGTAGTTTTCTTCTCCGAGTCAGGCATAGCAGATGGTGATTAATCAAAAACATCTATATCAGGGCCCAAAGATTTCTGCCTTGTCTCCTTGTCTGTTTTCCCCAGGACCCTAAAAGGACACCGTTTCTAAGAAAATGATTGCCGGTATTGGTATCACTCTTTCGAAATGCAGGTTGGGTTAACTTAGTATGAATTCTAGTTTTCAGAATGAATGCAGGGAATCGGGTTCTTACGGAAATGACGGGGAGAGGCTGCTTTGGTACTTGAGAAGCAATTCCTAAAACCAGGTGGGAGCACGGGTGGCGTTAGTCAGTTTTTCCGCCTATGACTGTGGGCTCTTAATCTCTGATGTGAGGACGCACTGAAATTGGAAGGGGGCAAGGAGAGGGAAACAAAGATGTTCATCAGTGCTTTTTGTTTCAATGATCTAGGCATAGGTCTTTTGCTGATCATTTCTTAATCTGGTCCATAAACACTGAAGTGATGCCAATTCCTCCAAGAAGCTGATAAACTCTACATGGGTAGCCTTAATTTTTAAGAACTTTTATGAATTTATACTTTATGTGTTTGGGTATGTATGTATGTGATATTTTAAAAGGGAATTTCAAGAAAAAAAAAGATTCAGGAAGTTGGCATTATAGCACATCACTCTTTGAGCATTTCTTTCCTCTCTGTGCCTTAGACATCTATGAAATATAAAGTTGCACTGTCTTATCCACTATATGAAGTTGTAAGGATCAAATGATAGGATTTATGTGCAACAATCTCAAAAAGTAGGGGTATCACATAAAAAAGAAGTACTATTGTTTATATACTTTATATGTTCTTGAACTCAGGGACTTTCTTTTCTGTTTTATCCAGTAACATGTAGCATAGTGCAAACCTGAATTATATATTGAAGTTTATATTTAAGCAGCACACAAAGAGATGTATATCTTTTACCTAGTAATTTTTGTACACTGGCATTAGCATATGATAAAATTAAATCTCCCTTTTCAGTAATAAGGGCTGTAGTTAAGAAAATGTGGAGTCCAGGAAATTCATTGAGGCAAACTATGCCTTTTTCCTTCATCTTTGGAAATAGCTTGATAACACCTCCCACCTCCCAAGAAAGGTGGGGAAAGTAATCATGATATCTTAAATTTTCTGGGATGTTGGTAAACTTTTTTTGAAATGTTGCTCTTGATATCCCTGGAAGTTGGAGATTTTAAGCAGCAGTTGACTTATATTTCAGTTATCCTATTCCAGATTCTAAGACAGAGCCAGAAAGTCTTCTCTTTGTGTCTTCTTCTCTCAGAGAAAGACTCTTGCTGGGAAATAACTTTGTGAGAGTTAAAGAAACATATAAAAAAAATATATATATTTTTTAGTTTCACAACCTGCGTGCATTAGGTATAGCACCACTACTTTATTTTAAAGGCAGAGAGAACCCACAGAGTTAAATGATTTTTTTCAATGAACATGTAACAGTTTTATACGTAATTAAAATTGCAGTCTCCATGTTTTCCCCGTCATATTACCTTGCCTTTTTCATATAACGGTGAAAGTTATAATCTTATAGAGATTTATACTCCTTTTGTAAGACACCAATTAAAATGATTACAATACTCAAAGAATTCTTTAAAATAATGTTTGGCAATGGTAGAGTGTAGGACGAATGATGATAAAAGCATTTAAGTGATAATATAGCTTATTGTCAATTATAGACCATGGGGATGAAGCAAAGATATTACTGTAAATCTCAAAAGAATGTAAAACTTGATTTGAATATCTAGCACAGTAAAACTAAATAATGGTAATAAAACGAAGGTTTAAAAACCTAGCCATGTGTTGAAACTTACAAATATGAATAACTATACATGGGCAAATGAGAAGTGTAAATCCTGTATTTTGAGGTATTTTGAGGGCTGACCTTTGAAAACAACATACTTGACACATCAAGTACTGCAAAGATGTTTCAAAAATAGTATTCTCTAGGTATCAAACAACAGCCTTTTCTCCCAGAGGAAGGGTAAGCCATCTGTTGGCTTTTTTTAGGATATTCACCCCTTCATAAAGGAAACTAAAAATATATGTTAAAGATAGAAAAGCTTTCCTCCCTGAGGGGTCATAGAAAAAAAAAAGAAGTACAGTTACATGATCATAGGAAAAATTGTGGCACCAGGAAATTTTAAAAAAAATCTTTAGAATGATGTTAAATCTTACTTATAACCAGCTGAAAAGCTACTGATACGAAAGTAATCACCAGTTAAGACATTCTTCAAGGCTACTACTCTTTCTATAGTGACAAGCTATAAGTGCTTTATCATATAGAAACTATTCTGCATTTGAAAAGCAGTGAATTAGATAAACCCATCTTTTCTATATCCCCAAATTATACAGTAAAACTTAACAATTGAAATACTGTTAAGTAACTTCATCTGCATTTTAATGTCCTTTTCCTGTATTGGTTTGATTATGTTGTTTTTTGCTTATTTTCTTTTGCTTCTCAGATTAATAAACTCCAATCCTACACAAAGGCACAGTACAATAGGAAAAAGAGCACATTCAAGAGCAATGCCTCCTTCCCTTAAAAGAATTAAATGTTGCTTTTTCGCCACTATGGACATTATATATATTTGTAAAATCTATATTTTTCAGTCATGATGAATGTAATTGGACCCTAAAATCCAGATAACAGTATCATACCTTCTTCAACAGCATTGGCTAGGTTGTCAAAATACCTTTATATAGTTATATGCGTAATTTCTGTTGTGGTGGTGGTAAAATGCACATAACATAAAATTAACCATTTTAATCTTCAGTGGCATTAAGTACATTTACAATTTTGTGCAGCAATCAATACTATTTAGCTCCAGAATATTTTAATTACCCCAAGGAAAACCCTTAAACCACAAATCACTCCCCATCCTGCCTGTCCAAGCCCTTGGCAACCACTAATCTGCCCTTTGCATATGGATTTTCCAACTCTGGGCATTTCATAAAAAGGGAATGATATACTGTGTGGCTTTTTGAGTGTGACTTCTTTCACGTGGCGTGATGTTTTCAAGGTTCACTCATGCTGTAGGATATAGCAGTGCCTCATCTCTCTTTTATGCGTGAATAACATTCTGGTGCATAGTTATACCCATCTTGTTTGTCCATTCATCAACATTCAGTGGACATTCGGGACTTTCCTACCTGTTGGCAATGGTGAGTAGTGCTGCTATGAACATCTGTGCACAAGTTTTGTTTAAATACGTATTTTCAATTCTTTTGGGTGCATACCTAACAGTGAAATTGCTAGGTTACATTAATATATGTCTGTTTAATTCATTGAAGAACCACTAAATTTGTTTCCAAAATGACCAATTCATTTTACATTCCCACAAGCAATGTATGAGAGCTCAAATCTCTTCACATGCTTACCAACATTTATTTTCCTTTTTTTTTTTTTTTTTTTTTACAGTTAAGTACATTTTGGTGTGAAGTGGAATCTTATTGTGATTTTGATTAGCATTTCCCTTAATAACAGTCATTGGGCATCTTTTCATGTGGTTGTTGACATTTGTGTAGTTTACACTAATGTCTAGTCTACTCAAGTTCTTTGCTTATTGTATTAGTTTCCTAGGGTTGCTGTAAGAAAGTACCACAAAATGGATGGCTTAAAACAATAGGAATTATGGTCTTAATGTTTAGATTTCAAAAATTAAGGTGTCGGCAGGGCCATGCTCTGTCTGAAAACTTCATGGGAATCCTTCCTTGCCTCTCCCTAAATACTGGTGGTTGGCTGGCAATCTGTGGCATGTGTTGGCTTGTAGATGCATCATGCCAATTATGTCTTCATATGATGTCCTCCCTGTGCCTGTACTCACACGGCTGTTGTCTTATGAAAACAGCAGTAACATTGGATTAGGAACCCACCTTGTAACATTATGACCTCATCTTAACTAATTATATCTGCAACAACTCTATTTCCAAACAAGGTCACATTCCGTGAAGTACTGGGGTTAGGACTTAAGCATATCTTTTTTGGAAAGACCCAATTTGATGCATAATCCCCATTTTTAATTAGGATTTTGTCTTTTGGCTGTTGTAAGTGTTTGTTATACATTCTGAGTATTAGATCCTTATCAGATACATGATTTGCAAATATTTTCTCTCTGTGGGGGGGGGGTTTCACTCTCTTTATAGTGTTTCAATGCACAAAGGTTTTTAATTTTGATGATGTCTAATTTATCTATTTTTTTTTCTTTTGTGGCTTGTACTTTTGGTGTTATATCCAAGAAATCTCTGCCAAATCGTAGGTCACAAAACACCCATTTCCTTCTAAGAATTTTATAGTTTTAGCTGTTACGGTTAGGTCTTTAATCCATTTTGAGTTACTTTTATATACATGGTGTGAGGTAAGATCCAACTTTGTCCCTTTTTTGGCATGTGGAAATCCAGTTGTCTCAGCATTTATTGAAGAGACTACACTTTCCCTGTTGAATGGTCATGGCACTCTTATTGATTTTTAAAATCAATAGATGAGAGATTATAGGTATATTTTTGGATTCTCAATTCCATTCTATTTATATATTTATCCTTATGCCAGTAGCTATGCACCTGGTACTTGTTCGTGCCAATGTTTCTATTAACATAGGATTGTAGTAAGTTTTGAAATCAAAAATGTGTCATCCAACTTTGTTCTTCTTTTTCAATATTGCTTTGGTCATTCAGGGCCCCACCCCCATGCATTTCCATATGAATTGTAGGATTACCTTTCCCATTTTTGCAAAAGGCCATTGGATTTTTTTTTTTTTTTTTTTTTGCGCATCACATATCTCACATAGTAATTGCATTCAGAATATATAAAGGAACTTTCAAAACACAATAAGAAAACAACTGAATTTTTTAAATGGGCATAACAGTTGAAAACGTAACCAAAAAAGATATATGGCTGGTCCCTTTGTACATGAAGACTCTCAATATCATTAGTCACTATGGAAATGCATATATATATATATATATATTTTTAATTTCAGGGTATTATGAGGGTACAAACATTATGGTTACATTTTATGTCTTTTGCCTTACCCAACCGAGGGTTAAAGGCATGCCCTTCCCTCCTACAATGCTCCCGTGTCCTTTAGTTTTGGGTTTACCCCTCCCCCAAATCCCCCTAATCCCTGGAGAGTATTACTGCCATGTGATCACCCTAGTGTTGATCAGTTAGTACCAATTTGATGGCGAGTACAAGTGGACCCCATTCTTCCGATCTTGTGGTGCCTCACTTTGGATAATGGGCTTAAGTTTAATCCAGGAAAGTATAAGAGGTTCTAGATCCCTGTCGTTTCTTATGATTGAGTAATATTCCATTGTATACATATACCAAATTTTAATAATCCACTCATGGATCGACGGGCACTCGGGTTGTTTCCACATCCTTGCAATAGTGAATTGTGCTGCCATAAACATTCGGGTGCAGATGTCTTTATCATAGAATGTTTTGTGCTCTTTTGGGTAGATTCCTAATAGTGCTATTGCTGGATTGAATGGTATTTCTATTTTTAGCTCTCTGAGGTATCTCCAAATTCTTTTCCACAGAGGTTGCACTAATTTGCAGTCCCACCAGCAGTGTAAGAAGGCCACTGGATTTTAAGAGGCAATTGAATTTGTAGATCACATTGGGGGTATTTCCATCTTAATAATATTAAGTCTTTCAATGTATGGACTTGAGGATAGCCTTCCATTTGTTTAGGTCTTCTTTAACTTCTTTCAGCAGTGTTTTGTATTTTTAGATCCTGGGTTAAATTTATCCAAAAGTGTTTTATTCTTTTTGATTCTACTATAAATGGGATTATCTTATTATGTCCATTTTCAGATTGTACATTGCTATTGTATTTTTGCATGTGAGTCATGTCTCCTACAACTTTGAATTTATTATAATAGTTTTTTAAAAATTCTTGTCACCTGTGAATGGAGATGAGTATTATGTTTTCCTTTCAAATTTGGTTGTCTCCCCCTTCTTCCCTAAGTACGATATTAAATAGAAGTGGTGAAAGTGGGCATTCTTGCCGTGTTTCTGATTTTAGGGGAAGAACTTTATGTCTTTCACCATTGAATATGTTAGTTGCTAGTTTTTCACAAATGCTCTTTATCAGGTTGAGGGAGTTCTTTTTATTCCTAGTTTTTTCAGTGGTGGTTGTTATTGTTTTGTTTTAAAATCATGGCTGAGTATTCGATTCGGTCAAATGCTTTTTCTGTATCAACTAATACCATCATGTAGCTTTTGTCCTTCATTCTATTAATGTGTTGTGTTACATTGATTTTCATATGTTGAACCACCCTTGCATTCCTAGAATAAATTCCACTTGGTCATGCTGTGTAAAAATTGTAATGTCCTGCTGGATTAAGTTTGCTAGTATTTGTGCTGAGAATTTTTGCATGTATTGTCGTAAGAGATACTGATATGTAATTTTATTTTCTTACAGGGTCTTTGTCCGGCTTTTGTATTAGGGTAATACAGGCCTCAGCAGTAGTTAAAAAGTGTTCCCTTCCCTTCTCTGTTTTTGAATTAGTTTGAGAAAAATTGTGTTCATTTTCTTTAAATATTGGGCATAATTCACCAGTGAAGTCATCTGGTCTTGGGTTTTTCTTTGGGTTTTTGATAACTGATTCAATCTGTTTCTTCTTGAGTCAGTTTTGGTAGTTTGGGTGTTTCTAGGAATTTTTCCATATCATCTGTTATTTTAATTTTTGGTATGTAATTATTCATAGTATTCTCTTATGCTTTTTATTTGTGTAAGGTAGGTGTTAATGTTCCCATCTTCATTTGATTTTGGTAACTTGCCTTTTTTTCTCAGTGAGTCTAGCCAAAAGCTGGTTACTTTTGTTGACTCCTCAAAGAGCCAACTTTTGGTTTCATTGACTTTTTCTATTTTCTATGTATTTCCAACCTTCTGCTAGCTTTGAGTTTAGTTCACTTTTCTGTTTCTAATTCCTTATCGTGTAGTTAGGAGGATATTAATTTGAGATTTTTTTCTTCTTACATACAGGCATTTCCAGCTGTAATATCCCTCTGAAAGTTGCTTTTGCTGTATCTCATAAGTTTCAGTATGTCGTATTTCTATTTATTAATCTTAAAGTATTTTCCAATTTCCCTTGTGACTTTTTCTATGACCCATTGGTTGTTTAAGAGTGTTCATTTCCACATATTTGTGAGTTTTCCAGTTTTTCTTCTGTTACTGACTTTTAGTTTTATTCCATTGTGGTTGGAGAAGATACTTTGTATGATTTCCATACTTTAAACATTGAGGATCGTCTAAAATAGGGTCTATGTTGCAGAACATTTCATATGAACTTGGGAAGAATGTGTATTCTGCTGTTGCTGCAGTGTTAAGTATTTGTTGTTAGATCTTACTGACTTCCAGCATTGTTTTTGTCCTTCTTTATCTTTTGGTTACCATTTGCATGAAATATCTTTTCCATCCATTCACTTCCAACTTACTTTTGTCTTTGGATCTAAAGGAGTCTCTTATAGACAGCATATATCTGGATCATATTTTTTAAATCTGTCATCAGACTTCTGGCATTCTGTGATTTGCTTTCTATATGTTGTATATGTTTTTCTGTTACTCAATTCTTCCATTACTGCTTTCTTTTGTTTAATTAACTTTTTCTATGTACCATTTGATTCTCTTATTTCCTTTCTTGCATGTTTTCAATGATTAATGATTACCCTGGGGATTATAATTAACGTATTGCATTTATAGTAATCTAGTTTGCATTAATATCAACTTAGCTTCCATAGCACAGAAAACTTCTGCTCCTACACAGCCATATCCATTCCCCTTTATGTTGTTACTGTCATGAATTACATTTGTACATTGTGCACAGAGATTGTAATTTATAAATTACAGTAACATTTATAATTATAGTACTATGCATTTATCTTTTAAATCATATATAAAACAAAGTTACACACCAAAATATATAGTGTCTTTATAATATAAAAATATTATCTGCAGTTTTCTTTACCCAGTGTTCTTCATTTCCTCATATGGCTCTGAGTTACTGTCTAGTGTCCTTTCATTTCTGCTTGAAGGACTCTTCAGCATGCTTTATAGGGTAGGCATATGAACAATGAACTCCTTAATTTTTATCTGGGAAGGTATTACTTTATTCTTCATTTCTGAAGGACAACTTTGCCAGATATAGACTTCTTGGCTGATAATTTTTTTATTTCAGCATTTTAAAATGCATTCCCGCCTCAGTAGTCTATAAAGAGCAATTGGCTGTTAATCTTACTGAGCATTCTTTATACATGTCTAGTCACTTCTCTCCTGCTGCTTTCAAGATTCTCTTGGTTTTTTGACAGTTTGATTATAACATATCTTGGTGGGATCTGAGTTTATACTACCTGGAGTTTTTTGTGTTTCTTGAATATTAGATTTATGTCTGTCTTCAAATTTGGGACGTTTTTGGATATTATTTCTTCAAATATTCTCCTTTCCTTTTCTCTTTGGGGGCTCTAATTAATCATAGCTGGTATGCTTGATAGTGTCCCTGTTCATTTATCTTCATTCTTTTTGTCCCGTTGTTGACCCTGTAGTGTATTTTCCAATTATTACTACTACTGTATTTTTGTTATTGACTCAGTATAAGATTTCTATTGATAATTACATTTCTTGGCATCAGAATTTCTATTCGACTCCTTTTTGTAATTTTTTTTGACATTCTCTTTTGGTGAGACGACATTCTCTTTACTTCATTTAGTTCTTTATACATGGTTTCCTTTAGCTCTTTGAGTATATTAAAGTCCTTGTCCAGTAAGTCCAATGTCTATGCTACCTCAGTTTCTGTTATTTCTTGTGAATAAGCTATATTTTCTTGTCTCTTTGTACGACCCATACTTTTTTGGGGGTGGGGGGTATAAACTAGATATTCTGAATATTATAATGTGGCAACTCTGGAAATCAAATTCTGTTCTCTTTGTAAGTTTTATTGTTGCTGCTTGTTGTGGATTATAGTTGTTTGTGTAGTTGCTTGTTTGTGGTTTGTTAGTGACTTTTCTACTATTCTACAAACTACTTTTGTAAAAAACTGTATTCTTTGTCATGTGTTCTGTGAAGTTTCTATTCTAGTGGTCAGTTTGTGGTTTGGCAGATCTTTTCTTAAATGCCTGGAGACAAAAAAGGAAAAAAAACTCTCCCCACCTTTGGAGACAGGCTCTGTATTGGGGCATTCCTTCAACACTTAACCAGGCTGTTTACTAGTCTGTTTTAGCTTTTACTTTCTGTTTGGGCTGAGTATAAAGACCAGCGAAAGTGAAAGTTTATGATCTTAGGACTCTTGTGAGCCTTGATCGTGCCCTGAGTATGTGCATATTCTTTCAGAGTCTCTGGTATATGTAGGAACTTTTCAAAGTCCTTATTCTCCAAAGCATCTCACTCCCCAGCTTTTCCACTAAAGCTATTAGCTATAAATTCATTGTTTGTCCCAAATGCAATCTTTTGCCCAGGTAGCCGTGGCTTGTTCATTCATCTTCCAGTGTTCTCAATAAATCATTGTCTGCATAGCTATTTTTTTTTTTTTTAAGTCCGAGAGACTTCTAAGTGAAACAAAGTCTGAAACAAAGTCAAGCCCCTAGATAGGTCAAAGCAGACACTATTTCTTGGGAACACGGTCTATTTTGCTCTCTCCCAAACCAGGAACCCACATAATGAATGCAGGCTGCCCTCTTCAAGGGCATTCCTAACTTGGGAGGGAAGAGGGGGAAGGTTAAGATAAAATGCAGTTAAGCTACAATTGAGTTTTGGTTGTGTTTTACGTATTTATTTTTTTGATTTGAGCATTTTTCTTGGCTGCTGTAAACCTTTGACTCTATGTTCCAGACTTTCAATAAAATTTATGCTGATAGTTTTTGCCAGTTTTTCCAGTGTTTCTACAGAGGTGGATGTCCCTGGAGTTCCCTGCTCTTTTTTGCTGACATATGCACAATTTTTAATGGAAATATGCATACCAACATTTGGGTGAATGTGACATAACTTTTTTATTATAGTCTGAGATTGATGCTCTATTAAAACTTTGTATAAATGCTGGAATGTTATCAGATATGAATATATGCATATATTTCAGACATATAAGTAGATAAAAGGAGTATGGAAAAATTCGTAAGTGACATATGTTCATGAATTATATAAGGGAATTCAGGGGCTAATAGATGTATACTTCTACCCTTTGAGTATGACTGGCTACAATGGCCTGCTCTTTTTACACTATTAGAAAAAAACGCTAATAGATGTATTATTGGTCTGACCCAGTGCAGCTGCTTCTTGGAGTGTAAAAAATACCTTGTTTTAATATTTTAAACTTAATGAGTCTGTGGACTGTGAGGAATATTAAGTCTCCGGGAGGCTATTCAAATATTTTGTCTCTACATGCTCTAGCTGATATGTTTGCTCCTGTCACCAGTTATTCTTGAAACACAATGTTTTATGTCATTGGTTGAAAATAATGATATGTTATGCCTTATGGAGGATAACCACTCCCTTCAAGTACCCTTAGGGAGGTTCTCATAACAGCAAGAAAAAGAACACTATTCAAGCTCTATGGTCACATCAAGATCTAATCTCCCCAAATCACCATGCCAGCTGAATTGTAATTGACAACGGGTATTATGTGTACAAGAAAATTACAGTAGGCACAAAACACTGTTGGGTGTACTCATGGAATATCTAACGGAAGGAACAGTATGTTGAGCAAAATGCAGTAAGTTTTTCGTCAGATGTTATAAAATTCCATCTAAAGGAATTTCATTTTATGTTAGGATTTTTCTCTCCAACTTAGCAGAGAAGTAATTTTTAAAATTCTAACAGGAGATTGTTAAACATAATTTTATAAGAGTGTTCAACACAGTGAATCTGGTTGAAAAGTGACACTGGAGGATAAAATCAGATACCAATTCTATTTAGCAAAGGTGAATATATTGTGTATGTGATTTTGCACATACTATATTCTGTAAGCAAACTATGTTTGAGCCACTCTTTGCAGTTTTGCCTATAGCATTTTCCAGTCAGTAATGAATTTTGTTGAGGTAGTTTATTTCCCTCAAGTCACTTCCCTAAGAACAACTGTCTATAGAGAAGCCACAGCTTTTTAAAGTATGAAATTCTGGAAAAAAAAATATTTTTTATAATTGGACTTATTTTAAATGTTCAGAGGAAGTTAGAAAATGTAGTCTGGAAAACTAATGTGGTATAGGAATAAAGAACTCCTTATCTCAGTGTCTTTAAGAATGACCTTATCATGAATTTTATAAAGAGATCATTTAATCAATTGCACATTAACTGGAAGATAATTTTGAGATTTAAGGGGACAAACAAAAGTAATTTATTTGTTTTAAAATTTGGCCTCAACCTCCATTTGTAATCTCTGAAGTTCGGAATGAACTTCAGGGAATGTAAAAAATACGCAATAGATTAAAAATTACAGGTCAAGTGCCACCTAAGGATAGGCATCGAACAAATGATTATGTTCACCTATTGCTTTCCCATAAATGCCATTCCAATACTAAGTCTATTAATCTATGAACACGAACTAGAGAAATTAATGTATTTTTAATAATAGATTTTGGAGTATGTGATAACTTTAATATAGATCTAAATTATTATGTAATTCCCACTGAAATTATGTTTTGAAAAGATAGCTTTCATCCTACTAGCATACAGTATTCCCCTGTGATATAAAAGCTCAGCAGGGCATGTTTATCAAGTTATATTTCCCATTCTTCATTGAAATTCATAGGTACAAAATAAGTAAACTCGGGGGATGTACACCTGGTTCCCTTTTGAGACCTATACAGCCGAAACTTCCAATGAACAAAATGTTCCATGGTTGTCTAATCAGATCTTAGATAATGTGCCTTAAAAAAGAGACAAATTTAGTGAATTGACTAAAGAATTCCTTTGTTAAATTGATCTGTAGGCAAAGTTATACAGAATATAAAAATTTAAGTTTAGGAGTTTGAAAACCTGGATATGAGTTCTACTTTTTATTGTTTTGGCTTTCAAGAAAGCTTCACTGAGTTATTCATTCATCCAATGATAACTACTAACCTTTTATCTGGATTCAGAGAATAAGCCACTGATGCATAAAACACAAACAGTGGCCATAGTGGGTTAGTCTTGCTCTTTTAAGTCTGGTTTCCTGGATGATACTTCTAACTTTAGAGAAATGTTAATTCCTAGTTGTGGGGTGTTGTTTCCATTGCCTAATTCCTATGAGGCATGTTGAGTTAGTTAGTGAATGGAAGAAGCTCCTATTCCTAGGTTGGGCATCTAAATTGTGTGTATCATTCATCCAGCTCCCTGTCCGGTACACCTTTATCTAGTTATGATTAATAAGAACAAAACACCATTTGTAACAGTGCACGTCCTTTATAACTGAAACTGCAGTAAGTATAATTTTCAGTACATGACATATTTTCATGCATATGCTTTATCCCAGTATAATACTAAGCATTCTTTAACATACATTTCATAGGCTTCTTTTACTAACATTTTTCCTTTACTAATGAGTGAACAGTTCTAAAACATGAATTCATAATTACATTGTCATTTATTGCAATCCTGTGGCATACACTGAATCACATAATAGGCTTGAAAAACACTTCAGTGTTTCCTTTGTAGATATTAAATGTTACCATCATTTCTATAAATTAAATTTACTAGGAAAACCCACACTTAAAAAAAAAAGTATATAAAGAATAAGCTAGCAATCACAATCAGCAAAGTACTGAACTTAAGAATTCAATAATGTCAGGAACAGTTTATCTTCATGGTAAACATTCACTTTATGCAAATCCCACTTGGCTTCATTTAATTAAAAAGCTGAAAAAGAAAGAAAATTATTATGTGTTGAACGTAAGGAAAACATAAGATGCTTTTTAAATTAATATATGTAAATATAACATTAAAACACCACAATTATATTAACTCAATTGTAATTTTTATATCAAGGGAATTTTTAAAAATTAGTTCCTGTAATGGGGTTAGGCTTGGGAGAATAGGGTCATGGGTGAGAGAATATGCTGATAACTTGAATTTGTGGTTGTTTAAATTTACATAAACACCTCTCTCATTGTTGGAGCAAAGCTGGCCAGAGCAATAGTTAAATCAGCATTTAAAATGGCATGTAGGTGAAATAAAGGGAATTTTGTTAATATTTGAACAATCAAAAAATATAAATCATCGTCATCAGATTCTGATGAAACATCAGCACAAACAGATGCTGGTACTTAGAAAAGTAAAAGGTAACTGTTTCATTTTTGTAAACTTCCCTAAGGAATGGTTTATAAACAAATTCAATTTTGTGAAATAAGTCAATTTAAATAACAATTACTAAATCTTTGGTATATGTGGCATGTTCTTTTTAAACCTTGACACCATAAAACAACTTTGCAAGACAGCCAACAACAAACCAATTTTTAAATAGTAAAGCAAAAATGAAATTTAATGGTTACCGTAGTTGAAAAACCATGTAGTTGGAAGGACTGTTCAAATTAGCAAGTTTAATAGTTGGATGCTTAGAATATCATAAATATCCTAGGCATACTTTGCTTTGTATTTCTGAACCTCGGTTTCCTCATTAGTGAAAAGAATGGCTGCTTTGGATGATCTCCAAAGTGATTTCCAATGCTAATGTTTTATAATTCTGGTGATACTATGTACTAAAAGTATGTATTTTAAAATATATATTTTATATAATATCAATTGAAATGTACATAGTTACGCAATAGAAACCAGAATTACTATGTGTATCTGTTTGTGAGGAATAGTTAAATGAAAAGATAGGATGCAATCAGATATTGCTTGTATTTTTCAAGGTAAGATATGACTGGCAGTTACAAGGGTAACTATCTCCATGAGGAAAAATGTCAGCAATAAACTCATGGAGCATTAAGCTGTAGCTGCTGTTCAGTACACATAATGCTTAAAAACACTGCTGGCAAAGCAGACAAATGTGTCACTTGCAGATGAACTCTTTGGCTTTTTCTGTCAACAATTACAAGCTTGCCGTGAAAGTGAAACTAAATGAAGAATGAGGGTTAATGAAAAAAGAAACATTGATCATAAAATATTTTAAAATGTAATTTAGAGTTGAAAAAATTCAAACTCAAAACTGAGGATTTGTAGGGGTTTTTGGTTAATCTTTAAAGGACTGATTTAAAAATTTCAAGCTGTGGAGCACTAAAGATAACCTTTTATTATTGCTAAAGATATTACTATGAATGTAAAAATAGTAATATGACCCTTTATGATAATTTTATACCACCTAACTTTTTAGAGCTTAGAAAGGTTAAAAAGGTTCTATATTTCCATGTTGTTACATTTATAGAGTAAAAGGATCTGTGAGACTTTCCTAAAATACAAATAGATTAAGAATCCTTAGTTTATGCTATTTGTTCACTCTAGAGTTTTTGAAACCGACTTTATAAAATAACAAATATTTAATCTTGAACTGATCATTCTGTTTTCCTGCAGTAAAAGATAATTCTAACAAGTAGAGTATTTCCTATTCTTTCATACTCAAAACAAACCTTTCCAGTAAAAAAATAATTATAAAGAAGCTTTTATGAGAATTTGTTCAAGACATTGGAAAGACTGGAAGCACAAAAATGTCAAAAGCGTTTTCTTAGTTAAAATGTTTCTTAGAAAAGTATGAAATGTTATTCCCTATATAATCATTCAGTATTTGATGTTTGACTTTTACTTTCATTATATAAATGTTAAATGTCCAAGGTATGTTCCAACATGAATGTTATATATTGATATTATCACTCAAGGGATTACTCTCATGTCTATCAATGTCTGACATGTATATTTTTATCTTGATACATCAAAATTGTTAGATTTCACATTTCCTATCTAACAGACTAGGTTTTTGTAGCTTTATGGTTCCAATGGTGCTTGGATATTATTTTTCCTAATAATGCTTATCACAAAAGTATCTAAATGTGTTTGTATCATACTTACGAATCTCACAGTTAGCATGTGCATCACATTAATTAGCTACCCTGGCTGGCGTATTCTGAAGTGAATACACACATGGTTAACTGTAACTCAGGTAGAAACATAAGGTGGAAGCTAGCTGGCAAGAGTAGGCAATTGTACACAAGGAGATTAGACAGCAGTCCAGGACCAGCACAAATATGCCCCCAACACTTCTTTTCCCCTAGCCTAAGGGATGCACCTATTCCCTTCTAGTCTGTACAACTCGATTGTTGCTTAAAGTATAGCAAAGATGCAGACAGACACTGTAAAAAAAAGAAGGGATGGGGTGAAATCTCAAACCATTTCTCTCTTTAAGGCTGGCTCTTCTTATTACTCCCTCAAACTAGCAAACATCCAGAACTTAGATAAAAATGCTGTCATTGACTTGCTGAGAAGTGATATTCCAAAAGATCATTAGCAAGTTTATGATTGGAAATTCAAAATATAAGGTATTCTAGAGAACCATGATTCAAAGTGTTAGCTACTTTCTCAAATTCAGACCCACAAAAGGTCAGTTTCAGTCAGCAGTCAACAAAGATCTATTGACCATCTATTGCATACAAGAATATTGTGCATAGAAGGGGCTGCAGGAAATGCCAAAGTCATACCCCCCCCCTTTTTTTTATCTACAGGAGAGAAAGACCCGGGTACAACTAAGTATAACACAGTGACACACAACATATAATGGCAATTCAAATTACTACAGAAATTCAAAAAACAAATGAAATAAACTCTGAGAAATGAAGAGACAGCAGCCTAAAGGAGCTACATAAAGGAAGGTGCCAAAGTATGAAAATACGTTCGGTGCTGTATTCAGTATGCATAAACCAGGAGTCGGCACACTTTCTATAATAAGCCAGAAGGTAAATATTCAAAACTTTGTGGGCTATAGGTCTTTGCTGAAACTCTAAACTGCTGTAGTGCAAATGGAGCCATAGACAAATGTTTTATGTCTATAAAACTTCAGACATTGAAACTTGAATTTCATGTAATTATCATATCACAAAATAGTATGCTTTGTTTTTTTCAATAATTTAAAACCGTAAAAAAGGTTACTAATTTATGGGGCCTGCCAAAATAGGCAGCGATTCCTAAATCCTACACGAAACCACAGGGTATACTGAAGGCTCTACCATGAGAAAAGACAGAATCGAAATACCTTTTTGTGGTGATTCATACAATGATATTATTACATACCCAGTAAAATCACATGTATTTTAGAAGAACAGTTAACGGCATTGAAATAAGCTCAGGACACAGAAAAGCAACATACAAAAATATGTACTGTATAATCCTCCTCCTCTAGTTTCAAAATATTTGCAATCTCAACTGTTGATGTTTGATAACCTGGGTGTTGGGATTATGAAGAAATTTTATCTTCTTCACTGTCCTTACCTATATCTTCTACAGTGAACATACATTAACACACCTCCTCCTTTTGTTAGCTATTAATGGACTTAATCAGTGCATGTCGTAAAATAATTCTGGCATTATCCTTGAGTAAGTGATGGGTTATGGAAGATAATGACTAGATACTGGGAGATAAATTAGTCTGAACAGGATACAGTGTACTTAAAACAACAACTGTGGGAACAGAAAAGTGAGAGAGACAAAAACCACCTTAACGTAATACAGGATGAGGATGTGGGATGAGCACAAAATGACTGCAAGGTTTCTGTCCTGTAAGACTGAGAACGGCAGCGTCTTAGGGAAAATGGGCAGAAACAGGTTTGGAGGCAGAGATGACACAGCTTTTAGACATGTTGAGGGTGAGCTGTATTAATGTGGGGTTCAGGTCTACTTCTGGATGTCAGGACAGAGGTCAGGCTTTGCTATGTCTATTTGGGACTGAGAAGTAATCTAAAAGGAAAGCATAGGAGGGTCACGTTACAAAGTCCAGGTAAAAGGCTAGAGAGGTCACATGAAGAGAACTCTGGATTTGGTCAATGGATACCAGGGATCTATGGAAAGCACATTTGTTCCTTTCCTGGGAAATACCTGAACAGGAACCAAAGGGCGGTTTGCTGTTTGTTTTTGGTTTTTACTTGTGAATTAATTACTCCATCTGTTCCCAGTGTTTTGGAAAACTGGAATGTACACAGGAATGTATTCTGTCCAATTGGGAGTTGGTGAAATCCTCTGAGATCTTCAGCTGGACAGAATTTTCTTGTGTACTGCTTTTACTACCTGTTTTCAAACCAAGGAAAGAGGGAGACCTAATGGTTCCATAATGGTACTCTCTCTCTCACAGGAATCACTTACGTGGCTAAGAGGCAGCTGCTCAGGTTTCATTCTGGTATCCGAAAAAAGTGCAGGAGGGAAGAAAGGCCTGTCCTCTTCACTAAGCACAGGTAGGCCAGGGAATGAATTTTCATTCCTATGCCATTGTGATTTTTTCTTTAACTTTTGCTATACATTTATAAGTGTTTTGTGGAAATGCTAGAAAGAAGTACAGTATGGATGTTAGTCAGACCTCTTTAACCAAAAGTTCTGGGGCTCTCTTCTGTGTAATACATTACTGAATCCAGAGAAGTCTTCAAGTGTAAAACAGATGGTCTTCTAAAAAGGCCTAAAGAAATTTAGGCCTTTATGAATAGGGGAAAAAAAAAAAAATACTTGGGAATGGAAAACCTTTCTGTATCTGTAATCTCACAAGGTAATAGCTGTCAAATATACTAGTGCTAAGGCCAGTTCTCTCCACAGCCTGCACAGAGAGACACACTTAGTTGAGTGTGTGGATGATATGACTAATAATAAGTCATGCCCAGAAACATGGGGGAAAAGAACAATGAAGCTAGTATATGAGGTAAGGGATAGATGAAGAACAAAGAATTCTTTGGGACCACAGGAGCTTCCTACTCCTTTCCTGCTTTCAGTGTGATGGAAATAACCCTATCTTTGTTGACTTAGACCCTATGTTACTTGGTTCAAGGAGGTAGGATGTGCAGTGCCAGAATAAAAAAACTGGATTCTGAATTATGTAAAATTTCCTGGTATCTATTTCTGAAACTTTCAGTAAGTTAAGGGATTAGAAGACTTGTATTTTGTTTCATTGAATATTAAAGTTTAAGAAAAGGGATTATATTTAATTTTGCCTAGGCAAAATATTTTTGCTTTTCTTCTCTAAGTCATAACAAAGAAAATCATAACAAAGAAAAGTCAAAAAAACCAAGGAATTATTATTTTATCTGTGGTGGAGGGGACAGGTACGTATACGGGTGTCATTATTTTAAAAAAAAAATACTCTTGGAGTTAACCAAAGTCAATTGGTGGAAATTTTTATCTGAGGACTTGTAAAACTGGGAGATGGGCTCTCACGGTTATCTCACAAAACGGTAGTTCACTATAACTTGTTTTACTTAAAGATCATACTGTTTATCTTATATTTGAAAGATGAGGGAAACTGAGGCTCAGAGAAGATGAAAAGACTTGCCTGAGGTTATAGTTTTTAAGTGCCATGGTCCAAATCACATCTTCTCATTCAAAGTCCAGATCACTTTCCAATACACCACAATGAAATACAACAATATGGAAAAAATAATCCTTAAGATTCAATTTCCATTTGTACAATATTATTACAAGATTTAGCACTACATTCTTTATCTAGATAAAGATAGGGAATAGACAATGGTGCCTTTATAGCACCCCAGCTTTTCTCTGAATCGTCTAATTCTTCAAAGCTGGGATTCAGCATGAGAAAGGCAACACCAGTGAAATTCTTGTCAATGATATATATTGTGGGCTGATCACCACACCATTTGTACAGCTTGTTTTTAGTTTCCCTACAGGTAAAAGATAGACATCTAAGAGGTACAAGTGAATGTGATATTGCTACACACTGTACATACTGAAATATTTTTGCTTTGCTGTGCTTGTCTATCAGACGTTTGCCAAAATTTATATAATGCCTTTCATTTCTAGCTGTTTTTGGATACCTCTCAAAATCCAAAGACATCATGAACTCTTAAGTTTTTCATAAGACAGTGGAAGGCAGTTTCTGTGTCCACTGTAAGCTTACTTGATATATATTCTGTTTACGTGACGCCAGTTCAGAATCAATTTGGGGTTGCGGTAGTTATCTTTAAAACTCAGGTTTCAGGAATGACTATTTTCCACACACTCCTTTAGTTGTATGAAAGAAGCTAACAACTCCAGAGGGTGTCATTCGACGTAAATTGCATCTTTTGGAGTTGTGCAATGTGGCAGACCAGTACTCTTCACTTCCTTATATGTCTATGTTAATGGTTCCTGGTGCATTTAATGAAAGGAGATAAGGAATAAAGTTTGAGGAAACAGATTCAAGTAACAAGAATATGATGAGCACCTACTATGTGCATAGCACTTTGGAGATATAAAAAAGGTATTTGTCATACACCCAAATACCTAACAATCTTCCAGAAGGAAAAACAGATGTGTATGAATACTTAATGAAAAATGTAACAAAGTACAGTACCACTGAATAATCAAGGGCTACAACGGCTAGTAGAGGTAGGTGAAATGTT
>RJWJ010028558.1:0-21323 GCA_004363605.1 Indri indri | reverse complement strand
AGTCTCTAATTTTTGTCTGCCAAGCTGGCGTTCAGCTCGGAACGAACGCTAGGCGTGGAAGAGCGTGCGCGGAAATCGCGCCGGGGCGTGACCCCCGACCCGGCGTCCGTCGCGGGCGCGCGCTCGCACGCCGGAAGGGGTGGAGCCAGACTTGGTCTTATATAGCGTGCGCCGGGAGTCTGCCGGCCTCTAGCGGCGTGATTTGGCGGCAGAATGGTACGTATTGTTATGGGGCTTCCGTCTCGTCTCCGGCGTTGGCGTGGCTGAATCCGCGGCGCATCGCCGCCATCCCGGCTTCGCCGGTGACAAAGATCTGCTCTAGGAGCGTAGGAGACACGGCGGGGGCCGCACTCAGGTCTCTTTCCTGGAAACTCGGGAGGCTTGTGGAGAAGAGAAGGGCGTGTGGAGGATTGGTCCAGGGCCTGCAGGTCGGCCGGAGAGGCCTTGGTGTGGGAGCAGGCCTGTAGGCCCGACACTTGTAAATTCACGGGTTTTCTCTGGGTCACAACCTCAGCTATTTTAGCCTTAATCGAGATGAGATTCCATGAGTAGTATGCGGGGCCGGGAGGACCTCGAGCGGCGCTCTAGGCACTGTGCTTGACAAACGGGGAGCTGTAAAAGCTTGCGGGAGGGAAGACTTCGGATGGGCGTTGAGGCTCCCTTCTGGAATCTGGGACGGTTGGTGCAACTCGAAAGGCTCCTGGAATTCGCAGAAACCACAGGTGATGAACTTACTGACGGGCGGACAGAGACACTGTGCTGATTGTCATGTTCTGATTTGGTTCTGTCGAGTTCTAGCGGCCTACGTGTGTCAGTCCAGCTCCTGTCCCGGAGCCGGAGGACTCCGTAGTATAATTGCTTCCCACCCAACCGTTTGTCCCATCCGTAAGTGCAGCTGGGGGTCAGACTCCAGATGATTGTTGATAAAGCCAATTGTTGGACGGTTTTTAACGTTATTACTTAGTATGTCTTTCTGTGATGTTAGAGGAAAAAACTGTAAATGGCTAATTTTTTTAAAAATCCAGGTGAGTTGGAGTAAAGGTTCAGCTCAAATTTTGTTGAGTTTTGATACACTTTTCAGGACGTGTATGATCCTGGGAAAAGTGAACTTTGCATATAATCCTGTTACCAGCTTTGCTGGGTTTTAGGTCTGGTTAAGATTCAGCATTGCTGACGCCGTTTAGAGCTAGGCAGCTGGGAACTGAACTGGAGGGTTTTGGGTGCTAATACTGTTGTTTTTTCCCAGTCTCATAGGAAGTTCTCAGCTCCCAGACACGGGTCCTTGGGCTTCTTGCCTCGGAAGCGCAGCAGCAGGCATCGTGGGAAGGTGAAGAGCTTCCCCAAGGATGATCCGTCCAAGCCTGTCCACCTCACAGCCTTCCTGGGATACAAGGCTGGCATGACCCACATCGTGCGGGAAGTCGATAGGCCAGGATCAAGTACGTACAGGCTGCGTCCTCCAAGTTGGTGGGGGATAGGAGTTGAGGGTGGGGAAACGTAGGTTATCAGAATACTTCTGATTGGGAATGTTAATCTTTAGGACTAGTCGACAGATTACAGATGGCTGGCACTGCTTACTTTAGGCAGAGGAGTATTTTGAAGTCAGGGGCATGATGTGAATAAAATTTCCAAGAGCCGCAGCATAGAGAAGTATGCTAGCTTGGGTGATTAGAGGGTGGGATAGAAAGTGCCGCATTCACGTGTCACTTAAAAGCTTGAATGATACATGGGTTTTGGTGGCTTTCGGTTGAAGTTAAAACTGGAAAAAATCACTAAGTAGAACACAGCACTTGTCACTGAGCCCTGGTAGATAGTAACACTGGGTGGCATTTTCTATTCCACGCCGAGTTCAGAGCTTATTACTACACCCTGTTATACGTTGGATTCTGTGTTGTCAAGATAAATAACAAATTTGTCTGCTTCTAGAGATTTCTGATAGAAGGAAGAGAACTGAAGCCAGACTGGTGTTTGGCTGACTAGGTTTTGATTTTTTCTCTCTCTCTTAAGCACTGACTATACAGAGCAAGGGTCAATGTATTTTTGGTTTAAGTTAACGGGTGTGGATGCGGGGAGAATGAGAAGTATGTAGTAAGGACAGCCCTGGGGTTTCAGACTGCTGGTGTGGGCCTCACGTTATAAATTTCCCTGTCATCTGAAGCAGGTTGCTCTCAGACTGGCCGAAATAGGGGGTCCTGTCAGCCCACTGAAGTCTTACTACCTTTTCCCCCCACCCCCAGAGGTGAATAAGAAGGAAGTTGTGGAGGCTGTGACCATCGTGGAGACGCCACCCATGGTGGTCGTAGGCATCGTGGGCTATGTGGAAACTCCTCGAGGCCTCCGGACTTTCAAGACCATCTTTGCTGAGCATATCAGCGATGAGTGCAAAAGGCGCTTCTACAAGAACTGGTAAGGGAGGAGCAGGCTTGCAGTCCCTAGGTTAGGGGCTGGAGAGCAGGGAGCACCGTGTGGGGCCTCTCAGTTACGTAGCAGGGGAGGAGCTGCTCAGTTCTCAGGTTTAGTTGCCTCATGAGCATAACACGATCTGGAGACAGACCTTGACCACCAGCCATTGGGTTTCTGAGCTGGGAGCTGACACCTTAATTGCGTGTTCAGACTGGGTGTTGGCTGAGGATCCAGTAATTCCCTTGTTTGCTAAGTCCAATTAGAAACCGGGAAAGCTGAGCAGGATAATTAAACCCCAGAAAGGATGGCAGGGGACTCGGGTCCTGGCCTGAATTTCCCATTACCTTCTTCACTGTGAGGATGGTGCCTCCCCCAAGGTAGAGGAAGCTGCTTTCTAGCACCCCTGGAGTGAGAATTTGTGTGTTTTGAACATTTGCGACTTAAATTAACCTTGTGGACCTCTGCTCAGCTCCTCTCGGCTCTGCCCGATGAGCTCCATCTAGGCTCCGCTTGCCGGTGGAAAAGGCTCCTTAGAAGCCGGCAATGAGCCCCATCCCCACGTGGTGCCATTGTGCCTTCCGCTCACCCCTCCTGAGGGGTGATGAAGGCCTGCACCCGGCCCCTCCCCAACTCTGCTCTGCTCCTGAAGGCATAAATCTAAGAAGAAGGCCTTCACCAAGTACTGCAAGAAATGGCAGGATGAGGATGGCAAGAAGCAGCTGGAGAAGGACTTCAGCAGCATGAAGAAGTACTGCCAAGTCATTCGCATCATTGCCCACACCCAGGTAAGCACCCCCATGCTGCCAAGGCGGGTGGGTAACCACCTGCCACTTCCTCTCTTTGGAGGTGACCTGCCATGTGAGGTTTTGAATATAAGGGTCCAGTATCACCACATTTGTGAGTAAGCCTCTTGGTTGCCAGCAGAGGGCACTGTGTCCTTCCTGGCTCTTAGTAAGGGAAACCATACCCCATGTGGGGAATATTCAACTGGTTGACCCAGCTCTGATAAACACTGAAATGCCACACTGAAAGTAGTCATGAAATGTTGGCTGGATGATCTCCTTCAAACCTGACTTGCCGTGAGTTGTTCGAGCCCCTTGTTGGCCTGGTTGGGATGGTGCCTCTGGCTGTTTCATGTGCTCAGTACGGCCCCATGTGGCTAGGGACCACTGTATAACACAGGTAATAGTACGTTTCTGTCATTGAAAGTCTTGGAGGACGTTGCTGGGCTACCCTTAAAATGAAAGCTTTGTGCCTAAGTGCATGTCCTCATTTAATCCATCAAGCGGTGCTCTCGACTTCTGTGTTCTCCCCGCAAGCAGGCTTGTTACTAGAGCAAGCATGGGCGGCTAGGGGAAAACTGGCACCACCAGCCCCAGGAAGTGGCCATGGCAGAGACAGAACATTGGGCTGGTGGGTGCCGGGATCTGCTTGTTGCTAGTCTTGGTGTGGGCCCCACCGGCTCATCCCAGCTGATTCTGGCAGCAGAATCCAAAGTTGAATTGTTGGCACTGGCAAAAACGAAGGTACTTTTTTGTCATGTGTGGTTCAGGGTAACTTGTTTGAGTTAAAGCCTCCCTGCTGTGTCTTTGATGTCAGACTGCAAGCCCCAGCCTCAGTGCCTCTGCCACCAGAGGAGCACTTGAAGCTAAGCTGCGTCTGTCCTCCTAGATGCGCCTGCTTCCTCTACGCCAGAAGAAGGCCCACCTGATGGAGATCCAGGTGAATGGAGGCACCGTGGCTGAGAAACTGGACTGGGCCCGGGAGAGGCTAGAGCAGCAGGTCCCTGTGAACCAAGTGTTTGGGCAAGACGAGATGATCGACGTCATCGGGGTGACCAAGGGCAAAGGCTACAAAGGTGAGCTTTGTAGCAGCTCAAGTTGCTGTGGTCTCAGCCCAGCTGTTCAGTGATGAGGCCTGGAATGTGCGCTGGGCACAGCGCCCGAGTCAGACTGCGGAACCATTCCTGTTGCCTTCCTTCTGAGAACAGCCCTGTGGTCGGAGATGGGGCAGCAGGGGCTACCTCTTGCTGTACACCCACTGCGAAAAGCAAAGTGGAGCTTCCGTGGGGGGAACTTTAACATAATAGCTTCAAATGGCATGTGTTCACAAACCACTTCAGGGTCACAGCCGCAGGGCCTATCCTAATGCCTGCATTTAGAACTTAGAACTCTGGATTTACATGTGTATCTAGGCAGGTGTCCAACTTGACAGGAAATACAAGAGATATGGGGGTAATGCAGATGAAATAATCTCGTCTGTCCCTCAGATTACCCAGGTGCTGGGCAGTAATTATTTACCGAATTCAAATTAGACACTGACAGCAGGAAAGAGCAAGTGGGGTAAGTGCCAGGCCCCGAGTTGCAGTGATGGCATGTGTCCTTTCCAGGGGTTACCAGTCGTTGGCATACCAAGAAACTGCCCCGCAAGACCCACCGAGGGCTGCGTAAGGTTGCCTGTATCGGGGCATGGCATCCTGCCCGTGTGGCTTTCTCTGTGGCACGGGCTGGGCAGAAAGGCTACCATCACCGCACAGAGATCAACAAGAAGGTGAGGTTCTGAGAGTGGTTCCCTGGGAGAGGGGTTGGGCCTTGGGGTTGCTGTCCCTGTGGTTGCTTCATTGGTTGTACAGCTTCTGAGCATCATGGATTTAAGTTGTCCATATTTCATGGATCCGTTCTGGCTCTTGGGTGTCAGGGTGATTTGTAAAGTGCCACCCTTAAAGGCGTCTTGGTGGAGCTGGCCATTGGTGTGGCTGCCGGTGGGAGTCTGTTCTTTGGTTCTGCCTCCAGGGAGGTTTTTGAGTTTCCTATCCATCCGCTACCTTGTTCAGCAGGATCTTTAGTTTTGGCTCAGCCACCTTACAAACCCCGGGCTGTTTGTAGACTCCCCTGCCTTTTCGCTCTGAGCCTGGGTTACCCCCTCAGAAGGACTGAGGTCACAGCTACTTTCCTAGAGTGCTTTGTAAGCCAGCCCACTGGTGTGTGGGAGTTTTTTGTCCCTACTAATTATCTTTTCACCCTGACTCCAGCCTACCTTGACTAGGGGACTGTCGCCTCTGGGCTGGCTCCCTGCCCCCTTTTCACCTTTCGTAGGTTACTTACGAACTTCTCTGTTCAGATCTATAAGATTGGCCAAGGCTACCTTATCAAGGACGGCAAACTGATCAAGAACAATGCTTCTACCGATTACGACCTGTCTGACAAGAGCATCAACCCCCTGGTCAGTGATGCCCCATGAAGCCACCCTAGGCCTCTTCTGTGGGGTTGAGGGGGCGGGTGCTATTGGGGTACAACTCCCAGCTGTGTGTGCCTCGTCAGTGGCATGGCGTAATGTGAGCCCACTGGATGGGATGGCTAGTGAGAAGTGGGGTCGTGGGCACAGCTGTTCAGTGATGAGGCCTGGAATGTGCGCTGGGCACAGCGCCCGAGTGAGACTGCGGAACCATTCCTGTTGCCTTCCTTCTGAGAACAGCCCTGTGGCCAGGCTTGGCTGGTGTGAGGGGGCTGGGATGACCTGAACTTGGAGGAGTCATGTCCACAGAATGATTCCCTGTTTGTCTTGCCTGGTCTGTGCTGACCCTGTGGCCTTGTTTTATTTCAGGGTGGTTTTGTCCACTATGGTGAAGTGACCAATGATTTTGTGATGCTGAAAGGTTGTGTGGTAGGAACCAAGAAGCGAGTGCTCACCCTCCGCAAGGTGAGGCAGTGCCCTTCCTGGTTGGTTGAGGGTGGCCTTCTGGGATCCTGTGGCTGGGAGGATCACAAGGCCCTGGTCACTCTGCGGTAGGAAAGTTCAGAGGAAGCGGGGTTTGAGTACTGCTTTAACGTAAGCTTTGAAGTTCTGGGATGAGGAAATTCCCAGCCTGGTCTTACGGTGCTGTTTGCTTTGTTCACATGCATTCTCATCCGCCTGGTGGGACAGAGTTGGGCCCGGAGATGGTGGTGGTTGGGGGCGGAGGGCTCTTGGCTTCAGGAGATTCAGCTGATCCTGTGACTTCCTAGACGCTCTCATAACTAACTGCCCCTCTTGGCCCACAGTCCTTGTTGGTGCAGACCAAACGGCGGGCTCTGGAGAAAATTGATCTTAAGTTCATCGACACCACTTCCAAGTTTGGCCATGGCCGCTTCCAGACCATGGAGGAGAAGAAGGCGTTCATGGTGAGCACCTCTTCCTTGCTCCCTCACACCGGGGTTGGGGTGGCTCCCATCAGCCTGCTTTGGGTGCTCTGCCCCCCCGTGTGGTGTTGGTGCAGAAGGAAGCAGCTAAGCTGCTTCTTGGGTCCTAAGAAAACTCTGCCTTATTGACCCAGAATCTTGGTCCTGTCTAGAGTGTCGGCATCCATGCCATCCTCCTGCCTTCTTCGTCTACTTCTGACCTAACCCACTGCGTCTCTCCCCACAGGGACCACTTAAGAAGGACCGAATTGCCAAGGAAGAAGGAGCTTAATGTCAGGAACAGATTATATAGCTGGTGGGATCTCAATAAAAGTTGTTTTCCAGTGACATCTGCCTCTGACTTTGTTCAGGGAAGCAGCCGGATGGGAGGCACGCCCTAGCCTGAGGGGCCTTGTGCTGCCCTCCTCTCCCTCTCCCTCCTCCCCTCAGCTGCGCTTGGTCTGCTCTTTGACCCCCCAGCTACCTGTAGGGAGGTAAAGAGCTAAGCCTGGGTCTGCCCCTGAGTTGTTGAAAGCCAGCCTGGGGCTTTGTGTAAATGTTTGTCACCTGGGCGAGGCAGCTGCGTCTCTGCGTAGAAGTCAGTTGTGTTTGCACAGCTTGGGTGATGCCAGAGCTATAGAGAGGGGAAGACAAGGAGGACTGGATGTTCCCTGGCGCCTTTGGCGGGGGTGATTGGCGTGGCACGACAGACCCTGGGTCTGTTGCATGTGCAGAAAAGTTAATTGAATTTGTATAATCCATGCAGGGGTGGCTTCCAGTAAAGGCTTGTTTAGGTTCTTTGTAATTTGTAGCCAAGGTCTGGGAGAGGGCAGTACCATGCAGAAGTCCTACGCAGTGCCTGGAGTGCTGACTTTGAGAAAGGCTTTAGGTTCCTGTGTCCACCTAGCTTCATTGTACAGGTGAGCACATGGGCCCGCAGCAGCTTGCCCAGGCTCAGCCCGCTGGAAACCTAGTAGTAGCCCATGCCCTTGAAGGGGCAGTGTCCGTTCTGGGCTGGGGTCTTCCTTTTGGGGCTTGGGCTGGCAGTCTCCACTCCCCACTGGGATGGTTGCCCCTGGGGGTGTGACAGACCCTGCTGTGCTCAGGCTCCTGGTGAGTGGCTGGCTGGTGAATGCCTCTGATCTGGCCCCTCTGGCCTACTCTGAAGCCAGGTGACCTGGGAAACCCCAGTGGGTTTTGTTCAAGCTATCCCATGGGCCCTACCTGGAAGCCTAGCAGGTGTCTTCGTCTTGACCTTGTGCTGCTGTGTCTGTGTGCTGTGTGCTGCTTCAGCCCCACTGAGCTAGGTGTGGGCAGAGCCAACAGCTGGAATAGCTGACTGCCCCCTGCCTACACAGTGACTGGCTCATTCAGGAGTCATCTGGGTTCACCTGCATGTCTCGGCTTGCCCATTGGTATTGGGGTGGTCATAGCTGGGGACAGAATCCTCAGTACAGGGTATGTGTGCAGGCTCAGTGTATGGCGCTATGCCAGATTACCAAATGGGGAGATGGCTTGTCCCAAGCTGGAGCAAGGTGAGGTTTTAAAATGTCCCAAGGTCATCAAGAGCTAGAGGGGTATACAATGGGAACCTCCCTGGTGTATTTGCTTAGCATTTCTCCACCCACTTCTCAACTTGGCATGGGGGAGGGGGCCCCAAGGCCCACTCTGGGCTCCCGCAGGCCCCCTTCCACAGCACCTCACCTCCCTGGCTCCTGCGCTCTGGGCCTGGGCCTGGGTGGCCAGAGCTGCACTGCAGACTGGAGCCGGAGGGTGAAAGCAGCACCTGTCTGCGCCAGCCCAGAAGGAGGGCCCAAGTCCCCTCCTCACCAGCATCTCTGGATGTTCCACACAGTCTTGAGAGTCAAGTGCACAGGTGGAGGGGGTCAAGACCTACTGACCCAAGGCCATGAGGTACCTTAGTGGCAGGGCCAGGCATAAGACCTGGTCCCCTGGGCGGCACCTTTGGGAGCCTCGTCAGTTTCCCCAGGTCAAATCCTGATGCGGGCCCTGAGCTGGGTGGGGGGCCCCAACCTACCCCCTCCTTGGCCTCTGAGCCTATACCCCTCACTTAGGCTGGGGCTGGGCCTGGAGCCCCATTACTTGCCCAGCCCGGGGAGGAAAGGCCTTGGACCTGCCCAGGGCTCTGTGCCCAGGTGTGGGCATGGCCAGGATGACTGGGGATGTGGGCTCCAGGAACAAAGGCACATAGGTGTGTGCGTCCACACAGACATCCAGGGCCACGTGCACGTGCAGGCTGCAAGTGGAGGCAGGCACCACAGCCACACCTGTCCACGCGTGTCACCAGGGCACAGAAAGCCCTTGGGCAGGCTTGCTTGATGGGAGCCGATCCCTCACTGTCAGCCGCTCCCACGTCCCATCTTGTCTGCCCTGCCTGTGGTCAGTGGGGTGACCTTGGGCACATCCCAGCGTAGTTGCCAGCCTCAACCTCCATCAAATCTTGGCCTGATTTCTGGGCCCACCCTGGAGGCAGACACCAACCCAGAAGGGACATGGTCCTTTGAAGGGAGCGGAGATGCGGTGGTCGCGAAGGCGAATGAGAAGCGGCTCCCAGCAGGCGCACGGGCGGCTGGCTTCGTGGACAGCGTGGGGAGCCGGCCACCCAGCTGTGGGGTCAGTTTCACGCCTCCGAAGTCCTGAGTGCCTGCTCTGGACACACCAGCGTGGTGCAGGTGCTGGGCGGCAGTTGAGAACGCAAAGGCCCTTCTCTCCAGGAGCCTCATTCCAGCGGGGGGCAGGCAGCGCACAGAGGAACCAGACTGTAGAAGTGCTGGCTGCTGGGAAGACAGGAAACAGGCCACTGACATACAGTGATGGTGGGGTCGGGGCTTGGAGGGAGGCTTCTGTGAGACCTGAGCGTGTCAAGGATCCAGCCCAGGAAGCTCTCTGGGGAGAACAGCCAAGCAGGGCAGCAGCAGGTGCAAAGGTTCTGGGGTAGGAAGGAGCCTCTGGGCTCAGATGGAGCTCCCGAGGGAGGAGGTCTGTGACGGTGGGCTGTGCCTGCCTTGCTGCCTGCTGGACCCTGCCCCTCCCTAGCACAGAGCCCGGCTCACAGTAGGTGCTCAATAAGTGCTTACTGTGGGTCCCTGCGTCTCTGGGCCTCACCCGTGTTTGTGTATGTGCCTGCGTGTCCTGGAGTGGGGGCCTGCAAGGGTCCCCGGCATTTCTGAAGGCTTATGGTGGGTGGGACGGCTGGTCTCTGTCTCTCCGCCCGTGCCCATGCATGTCACTGAGGGCACATCTCCAGGTGCCTGTTGGCATGTGCTTCCTGTCACGCTTTCCCCTCACCAGAACCCCCAGACAGGCCTCGCCAGAATCTTGCGGTGACAGAACAAGGAGTCTCATTCCATTCCTCCTGACAAAAAAAATACCTGCTGGGAATTTCTGAGCAAGTGGGAACAGGGAGGTGGTGGTGGGAGCCACCATCGCCTTAAAAGGCACGACAGAGCCAGTGACTTCGCCTAGCTCACCTGGGGATGGCCGAGGCGGGGCGGTGGTGGCTGGCTGCCACCCTGTGAGCTCACCGCTAACTGTTCTCAGCCCCAGATCCCCGTTGATAGCTGTGCTGGTGGGGGCTGTGCCGCTCGGCCCTGCGTCCCCCTGCCCTGAGCGCTGAGCGCCTAGCCTGCGCCGCCGGCAGCTCACCCTCCGCCCCTCCATCGTCAGCCCGCCCTGTGCTTAGCCTGGCACTTGAGGCCTGCCCACCTCTCAGCACCACAGCCCTCCCCGCGTCAGCCTCCTGCTTGCACCCAGGAGCCCAAACAGCTTCGCCTCCCCGTGCGGGAGCAGGCGCAGGAGCCCAGGCTAGACCGCTGAGAGGAGAGGGGCCTGACCCCCACCTCACGGGAGGCGGGAACGTACAGTAGCCCCCCTCATCTGCGGGGGTACCTTCCGAGACGCCCAGTGGACGCCTGAAACCGCAGATAGTACCGAACTCTACATGTACTATGTGTTTCCAATCTGACCACCAGGAGGGCGGTGAAGTGGCTGACAGGCGACAGTGTCCACAGTGTGGAGATGCTGGGCCAAGGGATGAGGCACGTCGGCGCGAGATTTCATCATGCTGAAACTTATGCATTGTTTATTTCTGGAGTTTTCCATGTAATATTTTTGGACTGTAGTTCACCGCAGGTAACTAAAACCGCAGAAAGTAAAACTGTGGATAAGGGTCGGAGTGAGGGAGGAAGGGAACATCCAGGAAGCTTCCAGGGCCCCTCACCAGCCCCTGGCCCACAATAACCAGCGCTCACATTTGCTTTGAGGCAGCGCCAAGCCGCAGGTGGTGATAATCACGAGTATCTTGCTCCGTGTCAGGCA
Source organism: Indri indri (assembly GCA_004363605.1). Classification (NCBI taxonomy): domain Eukaryota; kingdom Metazoa; phylum Chordata; class Mammalia; order Primates; family Indriidae; genus Indri; species Indri indri. The sequence goes on along the minus strand of RJWJ010028558.1, from coordinate 10,425 downwards.
CTGATACTTTCCGTATATAAACCTGGAATCTTCAGGATCACTCCTTGAGGGAGGTTCTATTATTGCCCCATTTTACAGATAAGAAACTGAGGCCGAGAGAAGATAAGTAACTTGCCTAGGGGCACACAGTGTGTACCTGGGGGGCTGGGATTTGAGCCCAGGCATCTCTTCACCCTGACTCTAGGGATTCAAAAGCATATTTTGGCTCAAGGGAGGAGTGGGTGCTCATTTGTTGAGCACCTACTGTGCGCCAAGCCTTGTGCTAGACTCTTTCAGAGTTACCTTACATAACCCTTACAACCACCGTTCCCATTTCACAGATGGGGGAAATGGGGCCCAGACGGGTGCAGAGGCTCCTCTGAGGCCACAGTCCTCATACGCCTAGAACGTGCTCGGCCGGCACCTTGGAGTCTCTGTCTCACTGGACGGCCCCGACAGCCCGGGGGTCAGTGCTGCTGTTAGCACAGGGAGGGAATTGAGCCCAGGGAGGCCAGTGCAGCCCCTCAGGTCAGACTCTCGAGGGGTGAAGCGGGACTCGACTCCAGGCTCCAGACACCAAGTGCTGAGCAGGGCTGAGAAGGCGCTGGGTGAGGACGGCGAGGGACGCCATTTCCGCAGCGGCCGCAGCGCCTGATGTTCCTTCGCCCCTCCGCTCACGGGTGCCCACAGTGGGCCCGCTCTCTATGGCCCGGGGCGGCGGGCACGCTTCCCCGAGGCTGCCAGCGGGCAGGTGGGGGCGGAGCAGTGGGGCACCACGGCCAGCCCCACCCTCCTCACCGGGCCCCCAGTGGCCTGCACTGGGCGCATGTGACTTGAGAAGGCCCCCCCGGCCCCCCGCCAGACCCTGCTTCGCCAGGCGGAGGAAAACGGCTGTGAGGGAAGGTGCTAAAGATAGCCAGCCGCCCGCCAACTTCCCGCTTCGTCCCCGGGTCCCCCCAACCCCTGCCGGCCTCTGCCCTGAAGTCTGCAGTCTGCCTCCTGGCCGGTGCTCAGAGCCTGGTCATTCGGCCTGGGGCGCAATGCAGGGACCTCAGCGGTGGTCTCCATGGCGCTGCCATGGCTGAAGACCCCGTGCTGCAGGCACTGGGGATCTCATCACAGACACTCCCTTGACAGGAGGCGGGAGCATCACTGTTGCCCCCAATTGATAGGTGGGGAGTTCAGGCACAGCGGGGCACCAGCCCACCCGCACACCAGTGCCCGTGAGCACACCTTGACATTCAAGCGTCACGCCATTTCCATCCTGGGCCAGTGCCTAGAAACACTGGCCTGGCAACACCGAGGCCCACGAAGATACCGGGCCGTCCTCAGCCGCCTGCGAGGCCACCTCCACCCATCATAAATGCCTTCATCGTCGTTGTCCTCATGTTGAGTAGGTGGAGGAGGAGGAGTGGGAGGAGGGGGAAGAGGGCTTGGTCTTGCTGTCTCAGGGGTGGCAGGGTGGAAGAACGTATGTGTGTAAATGGACCCGCAGGGTTCGAACCCACGTTCCAGGGTCAACTCTGCTCGTGTGTCCACACCTCTTATTAAACACCTACTATGCATCAGGCATCACCGGCTCTTCCCATCTTGGCCCCAGCTCAGCCCTGCGGGACCACCAGGGGCGTCCTGTCTCCTGACGGTGCCTGGTGTCCCCGCTGTGATCCTGGTGTGGCACGTGGGGAAGAGCCAGCCGGGGCTGACTTTTGGCTCTGCGTCTTCCCAGCTGCGGGACGCCCCTCAGGGGTGTCGTGAGGCGTACGTGAGCTACCGTGCGTGGCGCCGAGCTGTTCCTCGATGCATGCCCTTCCCCACTCTTTCAGGGTGCAGCCCACGTCCCCATCAGTAAATGCTTGCCGAATGTCTGGGCAGGCCCAGGAGAGGGTGACGTTACTTTCTAGGTAACTTCCATTCCACAGACAGCAGCACCGGGGCTCAGAGAGGGAAGCCGAGTCGCCCAGGGCACACAGCTAGGAAAAGGCTCTGTTCTTGCACCCCAAAGCCGGAGACTTTATCCAAGGGCAGAACCAGCCCAAAGCTATGTTTTCTTCGGCCCTCAGAGTTGTAACATAAAATTAAATCAAGCCAACATTTAAAAATTGGGAGCTTTCACACGGAATTCAGATTTCTAGCTTCTTTGGGGAATGAGATGATCTGGCAGCGACAGACGGGGGCTGGGAAGCTGCTGCCCACACCTTAGGCCTGTGCCCTGCTCCCACCCGGTAAGCTGTGCTGTCTCAGAGTGACCTCGGTGGCCCCAACGGGCCTGGCACACAGCAGGTGCTCAGCGAATGATTGGGAGGAGGAAGGGACCAATACAGAGGGCAGAGTGAAGTAAGTGCCTACGGGCCGGGCCGTCCCTACGAAACCCCGCCCGGGTGAGCTGGTTTGACGCGAGGCTTTGAGTTCAGGAGCCGGCAGGCTTTGCTTTGGTCTTCAAACACCTGATCAATACCACAAGCCCGGAAACCAGCCAAAAGCCCCCTGACCCGGGAGGCCACGACGGAAAGTGTGGTCTCCTTGGCCCGGGGAGCTCCACCCAGCAGCACAGACCAAGGAGCTGGGGTGCACGCACCTCCCAGGGGGAACCTCCCAGCGCTGAACAAAAGGGGCAAGTCGCAGAGAGATGCTGAGATACCTGAGATCACATTTCCTTTGGCATGTGTGAAATATTTTATAATCCACTTAAAACATGCAAACAGTAAATCCAATCTGCACTGGCCACCTGGCACAGCGGACAGTGACTGGGCTGGGCACTGGGATGGCCTGGCCCTGTCCCACCTCCCCTGAGAACTCATGGTGAGGCCTGTCCGGGCCTCAGTTTCCTCACCCGCAGCACGAGTGCTCAGGGAGGGCTGGGTGGGGTAACATCTTAGGGCCCTTTCAGTTTTAAGGCTGGGACCCCAAAGGCCAAAGGTCAGTGCAGAGTGGGGAGAGAGAGAGAGAGAGAGAGAGAGAGAGAGAGAGAGATGTGCCATGGGCTGCAATCTGGGAAGGCGTCCTGGAAGAGGGAGGCTTGAGCTGTGAAGTCTGAGCAATCCCCTGCCCAGGGCTAACCTGAATAGGAAAGGATGATTCTGGAAGGGTGGGAACTCTCAATTCCAAGGAATGAGTGTAATAGAGAGACTCCAGGCACAGCAGGAAGTGAGTGGAGAGAGATTCGGGGGTGGGCTGTGGGAGGCCTTCCCCAAGACCCCCCCATCGCTCCTCATCACAGCGGGACAGGCGGTCATGGGGAGCTCGGTCGCGGGGTGGGGGCGGAGGCAGGCGAGGAGATGGAGAGGACCGTCTCGCAGAGGAGGAGCCTGGTCTGAGCCCCAGGTGCCTCTGGGGCGTGTGCCTGGGGGTGGAGGGAGGGAGCCGGCGCCTCAGAGGTTTCCCTGCCTAGGTCCCTTCCCCCTTTCCTGCAGGGGCAACCCCAGCGCGCCTCTGGGCTTGGCTTTCAGGTCGCCTCCCCCTAGAAGGGGCCGCGCCTGCGCCCAGGTCCCCCGATGTTCGCTTCTTCTTTGCTCTGTCCACCTGCACATGGCTGTCACCACATCCTCATGTTTGCTGCTTTTGGCTCTGTGTCCATCTTCCTAGCCAGACGGCGACCTACGTGGGCCCGGGCTGCCTGTCCTGCTGTTCTCGTCAGCGGGCACAGTGCTGAGCACATAGTAGGTGTTCAACGAGCCTTTGTTGACAAACATATGGCTGAGGGCACATAGAAGCAAGCTTAAGAAGGAACAAGGGGACTTGCCCAAGGTCACCCAGATGGTCAGGGCAGCGCCCTGCCCCCTCGCCTCCTGGCCAGCACCTGCTTCTGTTGCAGACCCCACACCCACCCTCCACCCAGCAGCCCGAGTGATCCTGTTAAAACCCTCGTTCCCCTGCATCCTGCCTCTTCCCCTAGCCCTCCACAGCCCTGCTGGGTGCAGAGTGAAAACCCAGGTCACCACAGTGGCCCAGGCCGCACCCCTCCCTGACCTTACCTCCCTGTGCTCAGCCACGGCCACGCCGGCCTCTGCTGCATGCTCTAATGTGGCAGGCTGGCTCCTGCCTCAGGGCCTTTGCACTGGCTCTCCCCTCTTCCTGGAATGCTCTTCCCTAGAATGTGGCTTTCTCAGCTGCGACCTGCTGCCCCCACGCTGCTCCACCTTTCTCTTCTCCAGCCACTCTCACCCGCCGCCACTGGCAGAATGCGTGTTTGTCATGTTCGTGTGTGTCTTCTCCACTCCTGCCAGGGCAGGGCCCTTTATTTTGGTCACTGTTCTCCAGGCTTCCAGAGAAGCGGTGGGTGGGAAGGGATGTGGTCTGGAGCACGTGAGAAAGAGGGGAGGACTTCAAGGCGGCAGCAACTTCCTCAAAGCAGATTTAGGAAAAGCTGAAGTGAAAAAGGCTTGGGCAGCTGAGTGCTTCCCGCAGCCGGTCCCAGGGGCCAAGGGCACGTGTCTGTGTCTGTGTGTGACTGCATGTGTCCGTGCATGTCTGTGTGTGTGGGTGCATGTGGCTGCGTGTGTCTGTGTGTACCCGTGTGTGTGCGTGTGTATTGTCAGGGGAGGTGGATTCTGGAACGAGGGACCCCTCAGGGCCTTGGGGGCTGAGCAAGGTGGGCTCTGGCGCAGCGGTTCTGGTTCTGGGATTGGATGCCCCGAGAGGCCCCACGCTGGGGGGCTCGGTGCTCCTGTCCGTTCCTGCCCTGGGCAGCGTGACCCACAGGACGACACGTGAACTCTGGAGTCAGCCTTTCAGGGGCCCATGCCCGGCTCCACCTCCAACTAACCGTGTGATCCTGTGGAAGAGGTTCAACCACACTGCGCCTCTGTCTCACCCCATCTGAAAAATGGGGAGGAGAGGCCACTTCCTGTCCTTGCTGCCAGGATTTGATGAATGAAGGCGTGTGAGGGGCTGAGACCAGCAGTCGCCCTCAGCTAATATTCACAGCTGGTGTTAGTCTGAGATCCAGCCCAGTGAGACCCTGGCCTGCCTCAGGGGGCGGGCGCCGGGCGGAGGCAGAGAAGCTGGCAGCAGCAGTAGACTGGGGGCCAGGAGGGCAGGCCCAAAGCTCCAGGGGAGGCCCCGCCCAGGCAGGGATTCCTCCCAGGAAGGTGGTCTCTGGGGGGCTAGTGGAGAGGGAGGAGGGAAGAGGGCTGCAGGGATGGGGCAGTGAGGGCGGAGCCTGCAGGCAGAGAGGCGGGGTGATGGGGGCTTCGAGTTTGAGAAACTCCGGGGGGCCCATGTCCAGTGGGACCAAGGGATGAGGCTGGAGCGCAGCTGCAGGGCCCACCTCACCTGAGTGCCAGGCTGTGCCGGACTTTGTCCTGGGGCAGCTAGGGAGCCATGGGAGGTGTTTGAGCAGGGGCTTGGAGGCCTCGGCCCAGGGCTCCCGTCTGGTTCCAAGTCGATGGGGAGACACCGTCATAGCATAGGCTGGAAAATGAGACACTTTTGCACAAAACGCTTAGCAAACAAGGCCAGAGCAGTTAGAAAGAAGATGCTGCTCAGCAGAGTGGGAAAAGCCAGGGTGCAAACGGGCCTAGGGAAGGGTGATCCGCGAAGGCTTCCTGAAAGAGGGGCCCTGGAAGGGAGCCTTAGTGGAGGCGATTAGAGACCTTGCCTTGTGCTGGGTGCCTTTGGACAAACCACTACCCTCTCTGGTCTCAGCTCCCACCTGCCCTGCCTGGGGCTGGTCTGGCCGCCCCTGTGTCTCTCCCACTCTGACATTCCGCATTCAGGGGTCGGGATGACTGGAATCCACCAGGGGCCAATTCAGATTCCTGATTTAGACGGGGAGCCTACCTTCGTTTCCCTTCTGCACTGGGCTGTCGGGGGTGGGGGGGTGGCAGGGAGGATAATAATGCTTGATTGTCAAGGGTTTTGCATGCCTCAGGGGCCAGATGCCAAGGATTGTTTTCCATGCTGGGAGGGTGGGCCTTTCCTGCCAGGAGAAAATTCCAAGCTCCCGCCAGGAAGGAGAAAGATCCTGCCGCCCCCCGTGACCACACACCCGCCACCCAAACCCTGTGGCATCAACCAGTTCTTGCTCTTCTACTGCTCTCTGGGCCGAGGTGAAGGGAGACTCCCAGGCCTGGAGGAGAGGCCCTCAGTGCCTCCAGTGTGCCCAGGGGCGCCCCCCCTCCCTCCCTCTCCCTTGCCCCCTGCCCTGTTTTAGGTGCAGGCTCAGAGTTAGCACCCAAGGCGGGGCCTTGTGAATGGCCCCCACCTTGGGTGGTAGAAGGAACATGGGGCTCCCGTCCTCTGGGACAAGGGGATTGTTATTTGGGAATTTTCTGGTTCTAAGAGGTCTTGCTCCTAAAATTTCCTAAGTCCCAGTTTCCATGGTCTAATCTTATTTGCAAGATGCCACATTCCTGAAATCATTCAGTTCTAAGAGTTCTTGGGACTATAATGGAAAATGTTCCAATGTTTGATGTTCCTAGAATTTTGTGGATGTAAGAATGTGCAGCTGTAGAATTTTCTAGTTCAAAGGCACTGTGGTTCTGGAAGCCTGGATCTGGTTCTGGAGCAGGATGGGGGTGCTGGGAGGGTGGCCTGGGGGCGGAGCTGGGGAAGGGGTGGTGGCCTGGTGGCGGGTGGCGCAGGGGCAGGCCAGGTGCACTGGTGTGGGCGTTGGCAGCAGCTCCGGTGCTGACAGCTGGGCAGGGGCCCCTGCCTGAGCCCATCGCACCTGGCCCGGACCCAGGAAGGGGAGGGGACAGGGACAGGGACGGGGACAGGAGGAGGACCCAGAAGAGGCCCAGCTGAGAGCCTCCCACAGCTCTGCCACCTGCTTCCTCCTCTGTGACCCTCCTGTTGCCCACTGAACTCACAGTGGCTGAGCATGCCGGGCCCACTTTGGGCCGTCCCCCAGTGAACAAGTGAGGAGTCCAGGGACAGCTGGAGGGGCGAGGGGTTCCCTGTCCCGCCGAGGCAGGGACAGTCCAGGACTCCCCATGGCCAGTCCAGGGCTGTTCCTATGTTTCTTGTGTCAATCAGCTCCTCAGACCCCGCTTCTTCCGTGGATATTTGGTCTCTGGTCACAGACCGGCCCCCCACCATTGTCCCCTCAACACCCCGGCACCCTAGGTCTTTGCCAGGAGCTCAGAGCTTGATGGTGGGAGGCCTCGGCCTTTCCTTCTGGGTGCTGGGGGTGGACACACAGCCCCTCCCACCCTGACTGTCTCTCCTGCCCCGGGCTGCCCTGTGCCCTGGCTCCAGCGGGGAGGGCCCCTGCCCCTCCCCAGGCCCTGCTGGCGGCTCCCAGCGGCCGTGGGAGCTGGAATTCGGAGCAGTCCCTGGCGTGTGTGTGCTGCTTCCCGCCTGCCGGGGCACCTCCTCTGACTCGGGGCCAGGAATTCCTCCCGCTCGCTCCCCACAAGCCCCGGGGGAAGGGGTTGCTGTGGGAAGGACCAGAGCACACGCTGGAAGTCAGGACTGAGTAGTGGGGGGTGTTGCCTGGCAGGGCAGGCTGGGGTGGGTTGGGGGGGAGGAAGGGGGTGGACTCTGGCTGTGTCCCCCATCCCCTCTCTTCAGTGGCATCATTTCAGCCCTTACATGGGCACGAAGGATAACAGTTTTGGATTCCTTCTGTGCCCTTCTGTGGGTTCATTCACTGGGTCAGCAAGTACTTAGTGAGCACCTACTATGTGCTAGGCACTGCACTAGGTGCCGGGGACACAGCCATGACTGGGACAGAGAGAAGCCCTGCCCGCACCACATGGGGGTTACAGTCTGGGGCGAGGACAGACGGGATCTGGGAGACATGCACAGAGGGAGGTGCGTGCAAAGACCCAAGTCCCGTGGATGCTGGGGCAGCGAGCGCCCGGCTGGGGCCTGCTTCTGCAGCGAGATCTGGAGGGTCTCTTGGCGGAGCTGCCTTGCAGGAGGCATTAGACAGAGGCCAGGGAGATGGGGAGAGGCTAGAACTGGCCTGGAGGACAAATCAGCTCAGAGACCCTGCGGCTGGGGGCGGGAAGGGGCGGACGCAGAAGCACCTTGAAGCCAGGGCGGCAGCTTTGCTTTACTGTTCGATGTCACTCACCCTGTGGGGTTAGAAAGGCCTTTCTGGCTGCTGGGTGGAGAATGGACCCCGGGGAGCAGGGAGGTGAGCCAGGAGCGGCTGCCTAGTCCAGGCGAGAAAGGCTGGGGCCTGGGACCGGACGAGCCAGGGCGGGCAGGTTCTGGAGATGTTCTAGAGGGGAGTTTGCGGGTGGACAGGACGCGGGCAGGGGCTGCTGGTTAATGTTTAACAACTGGCTCTCTGTGGGAGCAGGATCCCTGATTTGCTGCATTTGCGGATTTCCGTGGTGTAAACAGACCTGCCATGGTCAATTTCAAGCTACCAACATGAAGTTCCTGACTGGGGAGTTGGGGGAGAGATGCACGATCATTCCGCAGCATTTCCACCACACAGATACAGCAGGTGTAAACAGCCTCACGAGACAGGCAATAGTGAAATGTGACAAAATAATGAGGAAGTGATGAGTTTTGAGTATTTATTTAATCGTGAGTTTAAGTACTTTGACATTTAATAATGGCTGTGTTGGCTGGGCGCGGTGACTCGCACCTCTAATCCTCGCACTCTGGAAGGCCGAGGCAGGCAGATCACTTGAGCTCAGGAGTTTGAGACCAGCCTGAGCGAGAGCGAGACCCCGTCTCTACTATAAATAGAAAAAAATAGCCAGGCATCTGTGGCGCACTCCTGTAGTCCCAGCTACTTGGGAGGCTGAGGCAGGAGGATCGCTTGAGCCTAGGAGTTTGAGGCTACAGTGAACTAAGATGGTGCCACTGCACTCTAGGCAGGGTAACAGAGTCAGATTCTGTCTCAAAAAAAAAAAAAACAAAAACAAATAATTAAAAAAAATAACGGCTGTGTTTAAAAGCCGGCTTGCAGCTGGGTGCAGTGGCTCGTGCTTGTAGTCCCAGCACTTTGGGAGGCCAAAGCAGGAGGATCACTGGAGGCCAGGAGTTTGAGACCAGTCTGGGCAACACAGGTCGACTCCATCTCTGCAAAAAAAAAAAATTATCTGGGCATAGTGGCATGTGCCTATAGTCCGAGCTACTCAGGAGGCTGAGGCAGGAGGATCGCTTGAGCCCTGGAGTTCGAGGCTACAGTGAGTTGTGATCCTGCCACTGCACTCCAGCCTGGGTGACAGAGTGAGACTCTGTCTCTCTAAAATAAAAATACAAATAAATAAATAAATAAAAGCCAGCTTGCGAAATTCATGAAAATTTGGCACTGGCTGAAGCAGCCATGTGCTCGCATGCATTGCAGAGAGAAGGCTGTGGAAGAGCGTGCAGGGGGGGAAGATTCTGACTTGCACCCCCACACCCCCCCTCCAGGCTGAGTTCCTGGGGGCATGAATCACGCTTGTAGCCTCGGGTCACCACCTGAAGGCAGCACCTGCTTTCTCCTATCTTCGTGCCTCTAATACCACCCTGACCGGACAGGGTGCAGGGCAGAGTAGCTCCAGCTGGGCAAGATGTCCCAGGGAACACACTTGGAGACAGGAGGGCTGGGTCCCATCCTGCATCTGCCCCTCACTTACTATGTAACCTTGGGATGGTCACGGCCTCTCCGGGCCTCAGTTTCCCTGTCTGTAAAAGGAGGCACTTGGTCCAGAGGTGCTGGGCTGCCTTCCCCTCCAGTGGGGCCTTTCTAAGGCATGTGCCAGTCATCTTCCAGGGGCCTTTGGTCACTGCCAGGGGTTGGCCCCAGGGCTAGGGATGTATGTCCAGTCACCCACTTGGGCCCCCCGCCTCAGCTTGCCTGGTCGTCTAGCTGTGCTGCCTAGAGCAGTCCAGCTTGCTAATGATGTCATTGGTTAAGAGACAGGGACCTAAGGTAGGGGTTACTCTGCCCTAGGTGCCTCTGGCTCAGCGCCAGGCCTGTTTCCTACATGGAGCCTTCGTGGGTTACTTTCCTACTCTGAACACCTCCCAGCTAACCCAGACCCTCAATGCAGGCAATGCTCTGATCTGGGTGTGAGCTGGGCCTCCCCAAGCCAAACCGGAGCTCCCAGAGGGCAGGACAGGGGTCTCCAGGGCAGAGCAAAGAGTCCTGGCCCAACCCTAACCAGCTGCGTGACCTTGGGCAAGTCACTCTCCCTTGCTGGGTCTCAGCTCCTCTCCTGGAATAAGGGTCTGTTCCCAAACTGGTCCTTCCAGCACCTCACAGTGCAGAGGGGCAGGAGGCCTGACCTGGAGCAGGCGGCCCTGAGTCTTGCGGCTGCAAGAAGTGATTCCATCAGTGGTGCGGATAGTTCAAATATCCCTCTGCTTGCATGGCTTTCAGCACTTTGGATGAGCTGATGTTGCCTAACTTTCACCTCCAGGCCCCGTCCTGTCCCTAGCTGCCTCTGCCACACTCCCCAGAGCTCTGGATCCCCCTGGCTGTCCCCAGCACCACTGTCCACCTGTTGCTTAAGTTAAAAACCCACTGGTCACTCTTTTTTTTTTTTTTTTTTA
>RJWJ010028557.1:0-21311 GCA_004363605.1 Indri indri | reverse complement strand
TCAGCCTGGCTCACAGCAACCTCAAACTCCTGGGCTCAAGCGATCTTTCTGCCTCAGCCTCCCGAGTAGCTGGGACTACAGGCATGCGCCACCATGCCCCGCTAATTTTTTCTATATATTTTTAGTTGCACAGCTAATTTCTTTCTATTTTTAGTAGAGATGGGGTCTTGCTCTTGCTCAGGCTGGTCTTGAACTTCTGACCTTGAGCCATCCTCCCGCCTCGGCCTCCCAGAGTGCTAGGATTACAGGCGTGAGCCACCACGCCCGGCCAGCATGGAAATTTTTTGTATTCTCCTTTTTTTCTTTTTTTTGCATTTAAGAATTTTTTATGTATTTATGTTGCAAAAACAATTTATACTTAATAGAAATATTTCTTAATCTCCTGTTAGTCCTTCATGATCTAGTTATTGCTAGGTGTTAGTCTCAGATCAATTTACTTTAGTACTTGGTTATATATCTGTCTTACCTGAAAAACACATCTCTTCAGGATATGTAGAACCAAATGTAAGAATAATATTGCTGGCTTAATTAGCTACATCATGATTTTTTTTTTTTTTAAATAGTGCTCTCCACTAATTAGGGAGCAGTTTTGTTAAAATTCAGATAGTGACTTCCCATATTCCCTGAAATCAGTCGTTGATCATATAAATAAGATGGAAGGTAGTGCATTTTTATTACATTTATCTGTTCAGAGTCCTGGCCATAATGGGATAAGAGGAACAGAATTTACACACCTCAGGTTAAACAACTAGAAAATTGGACTTTCTCTCTCTGTACATAAATACATACACACACACACACACACACACACACACACATATATATATCCAAAACAGTGGTTTTCAGACATTGGACATTAGGCAGCATAGGACTGATCACTGAGAAGGGAAACCAATGAAATGATCCCTATAATTACTCCAGCTTATTTCCTAGAAGCAGTTTACAGGCAGCAAGGAGAAGGAAGCCAGACAGAGCCTGTTCTCCTGCAGAGTTGAGGACACAGAGACAGGAGTTTAGGGAGGCCAAGGCAGCTACAATTTGTAGGGCAGAGTGCCAGAGTGGAGGGAACTGCACAGAGAGCACTTAGAGATCTGTAGATGGCTTACTGTGAGGCTTTGAGTGCTGATCTATGTGTACATGAAAGGAAACTTCGATAGCCTGAAAAATAACTATTGAAACAATAGTTGAAGTAACATTTCTAACTCACAAATATTTCACATTCCCAAGAGCCAGAGTAGAAAAACCTCGTACTATATAGGGCATTGGATAGAGTCCATGAAAGGGTCTATCACCTTAGACTAAAGGCTTCTCTGAATCTACCTTGGAAACAGAGCCAATTAATTACAGAACAATTTCAACAATTTAAAAGTGTATAACAAAATCTTGTCCTCAAGTGTAAAATTCACAACATCCATTATAAGTTGGATGGAAAAGAAGCGGGAAAATAGCAACCAATAATCAGAAGAAAAATAAGTCAATAGAAACAGCCAGAAATGACAGAAATGGTGGAAATATTAATAGTAAGCAAGGCCATCAAAACAGCTATTATAAATATTTCCCCTGTGTTTAAAAAGGTAAAACAAAACATGAACATGATGGTATAAGAACTGGAAAATATAAGAAAGACCTTAATCGAACTTTTAGAGATGAAAAATTTAGCATCTGAAGTGTAAAACACTGAATGGAATGTCTAGCAGATCGGAGACTGCAGAAGAAAGTATTAGTGAGCTTGAAGACATAGCGATAGAGACTATCCAAAATGTATAGGAAAAAGTGAACAGAATATTGGTTATCTGAGTAACAATATCAAATGGTCTTATGTGTAATTGGAGTACCTGATGGAAAGGTGAGATAGTAGGGACACAAAGAATATTTGAAGAAATAATGGCTGAAATATTTTCAGATATGGTGAAGATGTTAAGTGTAACAATCCAAGAAGTTCGATGAACCCAAAGCAGAAGAAATACAAAGGAAACCACTTTATGGCACATGATGATAAATTTGGTGCAAACCTATGATAATGAGAAAAGCTTAAAGCCTGGAAGAAAATAACTATCAATCTATAGTTCCCTACCTAACAAAAATGTCTTTCAGAAATGGAGCCAAAATAAAAGCTTTCACACAAAGAGAATCTAGAGAACTTATTGTCAGTAGAACTGTATTACAGAAAGTGTTGTAGTTATTTGTGGCAGAAAGAATATGTTACTAAATGGGCAGTTGGAACTACTCAAAGTTATGAAGAATGCCAGAAATGGTAAATATGTGAGTAAATATAAAAGGCATTTTTTTCATTTTTAAGTCTCATAAAAAACACCAAAACTCTGCATTGGAATGATTTAAAAACTTAATATAAGTATTGGTTTTGAAGTTTAAGTGTGGAAATATGAGAACTTTTTTAACCAGTTGGTACAAGACAATTAAGGCACGAGGGAAACTATTCTAAATATTTTCAAAATGTTCTCCTTATTAACTGACATGGCTTTAATAGATCAGGTACAAGGAATAAGAAAAATGGCAGTATTTTGCTAGTGACATTTGGATATATGCGTTTGGAGAGAGCCAATGTCAAATCTGAATATTAAATGTTGGTAGATTGTTTTCTTTTAAGTAAAAATAATCAAAATTCTACCCTTGTTCCTATGGTCAAGAGAGGGAGCTTTTTCAAACCACGGCTAGGACCAATTTGAGGAGTCTTGAGCCTTCTGACAATGAAATATAGCATTTTCCATTTGTACATGTGTTTTGTGATTTTTCTCTCTCTCTGATCTTAGTTTCACAAAAGATATCCTTTAAAAACTTCTGTTTTGTTGCGGGGAGAGGAAGAACTACTGGAAACCATGAAACCAGTCATTCCGTTACTCTCAACTCTTAAGTGATTCCCCATTGTGTCATGACATACTTTTCTAAATCTTTAGAACAGTGGGTAAACTCTGTCTACTCGCTGCCCGAAACCACCATGTGGATTTTCTCAAACCTGCTTAACAATTCTGCCCCCTGTTGTTTTCCCATAAATACCTTAGAGTGCTGTCGTGCTGTGTCCCAGGAAAGTAATGATATCAACACTTCGGAGCACAAGTTATTCTGCTCTCTGGGAAGTGTTTTTTATATATACCTTCCAGTAAGATACTCATCATATCTTTGGTATGAGGATGTACATGTAATAGGAAGGGAGGAACTCATTTATTGTGGAGTGCCAGGTCAGGAGACATGTAAATGTATAGGAGAGGATGTAACAGAAGCTTATCTATGTGTCCTGTCTACTACCTTCCCTCACCCCCATCATACCCGCAGGAAGAGCATAAAATTGTGCTGGAAGCAAGTCTGATTCCACACTATTTTGCTGGTAGAACTAATGAATCTGTGCTCACTTTGCTTTAGGAGCATTAGTTTCTGACTTTCTATTATTGAAGTGGTAACAGAATCTGCTTTCTTATTTTTCAGTTGATTTATAAGCAGAACATAACCAGATAATACACCCCTCTAAGCAGGGAGTAAGCAAGCAGGGGATATGCTACTAATGGCATGCTGGGTTCCTAATTAGCAGAATGAGAAGGGAAAGTTGTGCTGGTGGATATTTCTTCTTGAAGTTTTCTTATCTCTGCATATGTGTAGGTTTTAGCCTGACAGTAAAGGACATCAAGTTACTGTTTTGGGGAAGATACAATCACATACTAGGAATTCATTAATTATACATGAGACTATATATATAATGTGTATATGTATATATGTGTGTTTGAAGGCTCATGACTTCAGCCACCATCTGTATACTGCTAATTCCCAGTCAGTGTTTGTTTGGATTTATTCACATTTATTGCTTTCTTTGTACTTGGATTTGTTTGCATTTCATATTTTCTGCCTAAAATACTTATTATTTTTTTTAGAATTTCCTTAAAGGTGGAACTTTTTTTTTTGTTTGAAAGTATTTTATAACCTCTTCATTCTTGAAAGGTATTTTTGCCTTACATTGAATTCTAAGTTGATGAAATAGTAGGCCTTGGTACGTAATTCAGCAAAATGCCTGAAATGGAAGTCTTGAGGTATCCACTTTATATCTTTGCTTAGGAGTACACTCTTCCTATGAGTCAAGAAAAGGCCTGCCAAAGTTATAAAAACTATCAAAATTAAGATGTAATAGAGTAGTGTGGATTTTCCAACTCATGCTGACCATAGATTCTTTTACACATTGATTGGAGGTGAGTGTCCAAAAAATTCTTTTGTCATGTTTTCTGGAACCTTGGTATAATACAGTTTATTTTGGTGTAGAATTAGGATCAAGATCAGCATGTTTAAGACTGATTTAAAGACATTTTTTATTGGAAGCATTGAACTCAATTGCCTTTTCATCTGTGACACAATCTGTAGTGTGTAGACTCTGAGTTAAGATCTGCGGCAGGGCTTAATTGTATTTTGTATTTATTGTGCTTACTAAAAAGGAAATGATACTTATCTCTAATGTTCTACAAAGAACATTTTGATATCTGTAATATGTTACTCCAGCTCAAATCTAAAGATAATATTGACCTCTTAAGTAGTGAATGATATTTTTTATGTATTATACTTACCCATATATTAAACAGACTTTTAGCCAGATATTAAATACTCAGTAGTGTGAAATAAGTCAGTACGTTTTTATGAGGCAACTGGCTTTCGCTGGTTACTAGGAAAAGTTAAAAATTTTTTTGTTTTTCAAAGTGATATTCTGACGATTGCTATTATAGTTCAATAGTTAATATGCACAGTAATGAAGATTTTGTGGTTATGAAGATCTTTAGAAAATGAGCATTCAAATGTGTTAACTGTAAAAGTGAAGGTGATTTCAGGCCACAAAAAACATATGAAAAGAGTGAGGACATGTACTGAAGAAATTGCCGTAGGTGCATAGGAGTTGTGAGGACGCTGGAAAGATACCTTTTTGTATAGTTGTTCTCAATCTTGGCTGTATAATAGAATTACTTGGGTACTTTTTACATATACCAGTGTCTAGATCCTCTCCAGAATTTTTGTAGGGTAGGATGTAGGTATTGATATTTTTAAAGCTCCCCAGATGATTCTAATCTGAAAACAAAGTTTCATGACTTTTCTAGGTCATGAAAGGCCGTTCAATCCTATGACAAGGAGTGTGTTTAACTTTTTGTTTATGTCTTGCCCTGCTTATAAAATGATTTCAAGTAGTGATAATGGTTTCAGAATTTATCATGCGGACATAAATAAAATGTATGTATATGTCATACATACAGATGTATATGTGTGATATATATGACACATGGCACATCAGTATGTTTGAAGGCTTCCTGTTGAAATTGGGGAAAATAAAATCTAGCTTACAACGTTGTCTTCTCAAAACTAGCCTTTCTTGACTACATTAGCCTTAGCTTCTGTTACCAGATTTTGAGAAATCTGTAGCTGCCAAGTTTTCTAATTTATGTCATACCTCTTCTCTTTTCATGATCACTGTATGTAATTCAGTCTACTATTGTATGATGTCCATAGAATACCAGTTGTTTTTTTCTTCAAAGTTACGTGGTATAGTCCCCTTTCCCTGGAACTTTCTCTGGAATTGCTTTCCCCTTGTAAACTTTAATGGCTAGTTCCTTCCCATTTTTCAAGTTCCAGCTTGAAATGTTGCTTCCTTGACATTAATTAGTCTTTTCCTTACTACTCCATCTAAAAGTAGGCATTTCTCATTGTTGTCTGTCACATATTAGTTTAGATATTTATTTTTTGTATATTGTCTTTTTCCCATACCTGACTAAACTCCACAAGGGGCAAAAGGTGTGTGTGTATATATCTGTACCTTATTTGTCATTGGTTCTCCAGTGCCTTGCACAGTAGGTATATAATACATAGGGGATACTCAATATGATTTGTGTAGTTTGAAGGATTTTTAAAAATTCGAAGGATTCAAAGGTATGACTTATTCAGATTTGTTTTTCTGAAACTTCATTCTAGTGCTATTTGGGTAGATATGGTTATGTGGATGGTGGGAGACAGTATGGATAAAAGGAAGTTGAAATGTTTCAAGAGCAAAGAACAGACAATCCTTTCTCAAACTGACTTAAACCATAGGAAAATAATCTCACATAATTGAAAAATCCAGAAGTAGGAGTCATATGACTTGCAACTCAGTGATTTCGTTATGGACATGGATTCTCTCTCTGTCTCCATTCTGCCATCCTCAGTGTCCACTTTATCTTCACACTGGCTCCACTTGTGGCCATAAGAATGCTGACGGTGACAATCAGGGCAACATGATTTCTTGTCCATTTGACAAAAAAGAGAGGAAAACCTCTCCCCAACCATGGAATGTAAGTCCTTTTCAGTTTCTTGGGACACCTTTGGGCACATGTTTACTTCCAGACAAATAAAACTTGTAAGAAGAATGCTATGTACTGATTGGCTTTAGTGTAATCATATGACGGTGGGATGGATTTAGGTGACTCAACTATGTTGTCTGCTGAAGATGCTGAGATAAAGCTTATCTTCAGAAAGGCAATGCAGGTGATTTAAAGTCCACATTAAGACATCTTGTTGACTAATTGGGTCCTAATGGTTGTGAGGATGGGAAAATGAGATAGGAAGTATGGAATAGAGACACTTTCTGGAGGGAAATTTGTGTGAATTCAGCTTTTGACATGGAATTTGATATGAAATATGGGATGAACCTTTGCTAAGAGTTTGTATTAAGTTTGTATTAAGTGTTTATTAAGGAAGATGCTATCCGGGAAGTTAGGTATGAAATTCGTGGATATGGATAAGGTTATCTGAGAAGATTGCTTGGAGTAAGAATTGGAAAAGAGCTTAGCATAGAGTCTTGGAATATGTACATATAAGAAGTTGTTAGGTAAACTGGAATACTTGAAGAAGACTGACAGGGAGTGGTCATAGAGACAGGCAGAATGATCAGAGAGCAGAATTATAAAAGCCAAGGGAGTATACGTAAGTCAAAGTTGAAGTAGGGGAGTGTTCTGGCAATGACAAATGAGGCTGAGAACAATTGGAATGATTATTTGAAGTACACGTGTTTCCTTCTGAGGCATATACCAACTCTGAAAGTGATAGCTGAGACTACGATAAGAGCTTTCAATAGACTTTTGGGTTCAGGAGACAAAAATTGGAGTTCAGGGCTCATGAAAGAGGTAGTATCTTAGTAAACTACTAGAGTTTGATTTGGTTCCCAAAGGGTTTCACTGTAGAAGAAAGTGTGAAATGGAAGTAGATATAGCTCCCAACAATACTGAAGCTCAGCTTTTAATCATCCCAATCCTTGATTGGAGGAAGGCGGTCTGGAATATTTACTACCCTTACCTTAGTTTACTGACAGAAGTGAAAGTAAATATTCCCTGGAGAAGATGACATCATCTACAACTTTAAATTATCTGTGTATGTTTTCATATAAAATATCTTCTGTACTCATTCAGAAATAATTAGGCATACTTGCAGCTATGACACATGACTAGAACCCAACAACAACAGACAGTGGAACCTGGCCCTTAGGTCATCCAGATATCAGAGATACTAGATACAAACTTTAAAGTATCTATGCTTAATATATGTTCAGAGTCATAAAATAGGATAATTTTGGCAGATCTAGAAACCATAAAATTGTGACTCTAAGTATAAATGAATTTATTTACATTTGTAAATATATATGATGTATGTTTATTAACATTTACGTGTATAACTGAACTGAAGCATAGAAAAAATGGAAAATATAGAAAAGGACTTAAGCTACATGTAGAATACAGTTGATCCTCGAACAACATGGGTTTGAACTGCTTGGGTCCACTTATATACTGAATTTTTCCAACCAAACATGGATGGAAAATATAATGTTTGCAAGTATGCAAAACCTGTATATTCACAGGGCCAACTTTTTGTATAGGTAGTTTCCACAAAGCTGACTGTAGCACTTGAGTGTGTGCGGATTTTGGTATACATGAGGGTCCTGGGACCAATCCCCTCCATATCCTGAGGGATGACTATACAATGAAAAGGTCTAATGTACTTGCAATCGGAGAACCAGGTGAGGAGAAAGAATGGAGCAGAAACCATATTTGAAGATACAGTGGTTTTTAGTTTTCCAAAAGTGATTAAAAGCATCAATCCACAGAATGAAGAAGTACTATGGAACCTAACCTGGATAGATGCAAAAAAAAATCCCTACTCCTATACTCACTGTAGCCATGCTGCTATAAACAAAAGACAAAATATTGAAAGCAGCCAGAGAACAAGACATCAACTTTAGAGGAGCAAAAATAAGACTGTCAGCTGCTTCTCAGTAGAAAAAAAATGGAAGCCAGAGACAATGGAGTGTTATCACCAAGATATTAAAAAGAATAACTGCTAACCTAGAATTATATTGCCAGTGAAAATGTCTTCAGGAAAGAAGATGAAATAAAGGCATTTTTAGACCAATCAAATCCGAGAGAATTTATCATTGCCAGCATGTCAGTACTATAGGCAAGTTCTTCAGGGAGAAGGGGAATTACTCCAGTTGTAATGGTGGAGATGCAGAAATGAAAAGCAACAGAAAGACAATATTTGGGCAAATCTAAATGTTGACTATATGAAACATTAATAATGTCTTCTGGGTTCTCCTCGGAATTAAAAGCACAACAAGACAGCAAGTCTATAAATGGACTTAAAGTGTTAGGGCAGGAGAAAAATTTATATTTGACATTAATGTCGAGGACATGTGTTGTAATTTCTAGGTAACTACAAAAACAGTTTGTGTGTGTGTGTGTGTGTGTGTATATAACTAGAATTAATAGTAAGGAGAAATGGAATAGTATAAATTAATACAAAAAAGCAAAAAAGGAGAGAAAGTAGAACGTAGATCAGGCAGGAAAAATAGCGAGTAATAAGTAATTATAAAAATAGCAAGTAATAATTATAAAAAATATAGGTGGATTAGATATTCTAATTAAAAGAGAAATTGTTAGAATTGATAGAAAAGGAAAAAAACATCTGATCCTATTCTACTAAACAGATACATACCTTAACGATAATGATTCAGGAAGAACTAAATTGAAAGGATAGAGAAAGATATACTAGGCAAATGCGATCAAAAGAAAGCTGGTATAGCTAAATCGACAGCCAACAAAGTAGACTATAAAGCAAGAAGCATTATTAGATTTGAGAGAGACATTTAATTAAGGGAATGTGATTTATAACAAAGTTGCCACTGCAGTGGAGAAAAGATGAAGTAAATGATGTTGGATAATTGATAACCATATAAAAAATGAATACATGTTAACCTCTGCATCAGTGAGTGCTTACCTTGTGATCTTTGTGATACTAAATGACACTTGAGCTCTACCTCCTAACTTGCATAAAAGTCACTTCCACGTGGATTATAGCTCTAAATGCCAGAGGTAAAACAATGTTCTGGAAGGTAGCATAAGCAAATATTTCTACGTTCTTCGTGTAGGAAACTATGTCTTTAACAGGACACACAGGCATTATCAGAAAGGAAAAGACTGATTGGACTACTTTAAAATTAGGAATGTCTGTTACACAAAGTCACCTTTAAGAGTTTAAAAAGGTATGCCGTAGAGTGGTATATGTATTATATGTATTTACAATACATATAAGCAACAGAGCACTTATATTCAGAGTAGATAAAGAATTCCTGCAAATTAATAAGAAAAAGACAGCCTAATAAAATAGAGGAAGAGTCTTGAATAGTCACTTTATCAAAGTATGAAAAGTTACTTAATTTCATTACTCATCAAGGAAATGCAATTTTAAATCAAAATAAGATTCTATTATATACTCACCAAAATGGCTGAAATGTCTAAAAAAAAAAAAAAGATTCACAATACTAAAAGTTGGTGAGGGTACAGATTAAGCAGGGCTCTCATACATTGTTGGTGGGAATGTGAATTGTTCTATCTAATCTGGAGAACTAAAGAGCATATCCGTATCCTGTTACCCAGCAATTTCATTCCTATTTAGATATACAGCAGAAATGTGTGCTCCATGTGTAAACCAAAAGGCTCAAATAAGACAGTTTGTAGCGGCATTATTTATATTGGCTCCAATTTGGAAACAGTACGAATGTCCATCACTGGTAGAATGGATAAATAAATTGAAGTATGTTCATAGACCAAGATACCACATCACAACAAAAAAATGAATTAGAGCTACACACAGCAACATGAATCTTTCTATTTCATTGAAGTAAAGTTAAAAATACGTGTAAGTAATCTGTGGTGTTAGAAGACACCTTTGGATAGGAGCAGTGGGGTAGTGATTGGGAAAGGTACAAGGAGAATGTTAGAGATGTGGATAATGTTGAGATCTTGGCCTGTGTTGTGGTTACTTGGGTGTGTTCATGTGGTGGTAACTTCTCAAGCTTTGCGCTTATGCTTCTGAAAGTATGTTATACTGCAATTTAAACCATTTCAGTGAGATGAATATGGATAAACTTCTTTGTCCTAAAATTCTCTAAAATGTTAGGAAAATAGGTTCACTAAAGAATATACATACTGTTATACAGATAGCTCTGTGTTTTTTCTCTAATGCTTCTCCAAATGATAACAAAAAATATTTGATTTTTTAAATTAGAATTTATGCACTGGGAATCACTCATGCTTTGATGCCAATATTATTTATCACTTATTTTTTTATTTCAATTCATGCTGCAGGATTCTTACCCTCATCTTAATTAATAAATAGGTTAACTTATTTGTAATGTTGACACTATTCTGTAGTAAGTAAAAGGACATATTTTGTTAGCATACGTTTTAGTTGTTTGCAGTATATTCTTTATATACTTATAATTCTTGCTCCTTTTCTATATCTTTTTTTTTTTTTTGAGACAGAGTCTCACTCTGTTGCCCTGGCTAGAATGAGTGCCGTGGCGTTAGCCTAGCTCACAGCAACCTCAAACTCCTGGGCTCAAGCAATCCTACCGCCTCAGCCTCCCGAGTAGCTGGGACTACAGGCATGCGCCACCATGCCCGGCTAATTTTTTCTATATATTTTTAGTTGTTCAGATAATTTCTTTCTATTTTTTTTAGTAGAGACGGGGTCTCGCTCTTGCTCAGGCTGGTCTCCAACTCCTGAGCTCAAACAATCCACACACCTCGGCCTCCCAGAGTGCTAGGATTACAGGCGTGAGCCACCGTGCCCGGCCTCCTTTTCTATATCTTAAATTGTTGTAATGTCTGCATCTTAAAGTAATTCTTCTTTGGGCATTCTGGTAGCTAACATAGGACTTTTTTTCTTAAATCTAAATTTCCTCTTGGTTTTGGCAAATTTCTAGCTGAACTAAAATTCTAGTACTCAAAACTGGATATCCACATGCAGAAGAATGAAGTTGGAGCCCTGTCTCATACCATATACAAAAAGTACCTGAAAATGGGTCATTGACCTAGATATAAAAGCTAAAACTCTTAGAAGAAAACATAAAAGTAATTCTTCATGGCCTTGGATTTGGCAACAGATCCTTGATATCTGTGATACTGCAATATAATAAGAAATATATATTTGATCTTTGTCTCTGGTTCCTGGCACACAGCTAGCTCCTAAAATCCTTGGAATTTCCTGAGCGATAAGGGTGAGAAGTGTGTCTTTCTCTTATTTGTAACAAGCATGTTTCAACCATATATGACCTTATGAGTTTGTATTAATGAGATGACTTTTGTAAAGCCCCTAAGGATGAAGGGCTGGTTGCCAGGGGATCCAACCATGTGATTAGTTTCCCTTAAAAACTTTAGACAGTGGGGTTCAGAGAGCTTCCGGGTTAGTGAACACATTGAGGAAAGGTAGTACGTCTGGGTAGGGGATGGAAACTCTGCACCTCTTCCTGCATACTTTGTCCTATGCGTCCTTCCACTTGGCTGTTCCGAGTTGTATCCTTTATAATAAACTGGTAATAGTAAGTAAAGCGTTTTCTGAGTTCTGTGATCTGTTCTAACAAATTATCAAACCTGAGAAGGGGGTTGTGGGTACTCCTGATTTATAACTAGTGGGTAAGAAGTATAACAGGCCTGGACTTCTGATTAGCTCTGAAGTGGGGGCAGTCTTTTGGGGCTGAGCCCTTATCTTGAGGGATCTAATACTAACAATCTAATACTAACTCCAGGTATATAGTGTCAGCATTGAATGGAATTGTAGGACACCCAGCTGGTACCAGGGAATTGGTTGGTATGGGAATAAATCCCTACACGTTTGGTGTTAGAGTATTATGAATATAGAAAAACACAGTGGTTCTGAATTAGAATATGATACCAGAAGCAGATTTAACAAGAGAAAATGCAGATAAATTGTACTTCATCAAAATTAAAAACTGTGCATCAAAGGACATGATTAAGAAAGTGAAAAACACCCTATAGGAGAAAATATTTGGAAATCGTATGTCTAATAAGGTTCTAGTATCTGGAATATATATATAGATATATAAAGAACTATTACAACTCAACAATAAGATAACCCAGTTAAAAATGGGAAAAGGACTGAAATAGACATTTCTCTAAAGGAGTATACAAGTGGCCAACAAAGCATCATTAATCTTTAGGAAAATGTATATCAGAACTATAATCTGCCACTTCACACCCACTAGAATGGTTATAAATTTTTTTAAAAAATGGGAAATAACAAGTATTGATAAGGATATGGAGAAATTGGACTTCATATATTGTTGGTGTGAATGTAAAATGTTTTAGCTGCTGTGAAAAACAGTATGTTGGTTCTTTCAGAAAGTTAAATGTAGAAT
This sequence comes from Indri indri, assembly GCA_004363605.1. Classification (NCBI taxonomy): domain Eukaryota; kingdom Metazoa; phylum Chordata; class Mammalia; order Primates; family Indriidae; genus Indri; species Indri indri. The sequence goes on along the minus strand of RJWJ010028557.1, from coordinate 8,590 downwards.
TACTCCATGACCTAGCAGTTCCACTTCTAGGTAAACACCTAAAAGAATTGAAAACAGGTACTAAAGCAAATATTTATAAATGAATATTCATAGCAGCCCTATTTACAATAGCCAAACGGTAGAAACGATCCAAATGTCCTTCAATGGATAAACACTTTGTGTTATATACATGTAATGGAATATCATTCAGTCACAAAAAAGGAATGAAATACTGCTATATGCTACAATGAGGGTAAGCCTCAGAAACATTATGTTAAGAAGCCAGACACAGAAGGTAATGTATTCTATGATTCCATGTGTATGAAGTACCTAGAGTAGGTAAATCCATAGGAGATACAAGGCAGATTTGGTTGAAGGTGGGAATGGGGAGTAACTGATGAATGGGAACAAAGTTTTCTTTGGGGCTAATGGAGTGTTTTAGAACTAGTACGAGGTAGTATTTGTATAACATTGCGAATATACCAAATGGTGCTGAATTGTTCACTTTATAATTTTTAATTTTATGTTATGTAAATGTCACCTCAATAAAAAAAAAATCTAGTATGTAAAATGCATTACCCTCTTATAGTAGGTGTATAATAACATAGTTGATTTAGTCATGGACATACCAGGAATGATGGATCTTATTTTTGTCGCCTTTTGATTTCCATAAATATTAAAAGTACTCTTTTATGTTAGAATAACACTACAGAATTGATTTCAAGCTGTTTGTATAATATATCTGTTAAAAGAAGTATATTCAGTTAATCGGTGAACCTGTATTTAATTTATCCTTTGACATTCTTCCTAGTAATTTATATAAAACATCTTTCTTAACATTTTGTAGAAATTCAAGTCTGGCTGGTTGTTACAACTATAGAAAGCTTCATTTGATTATGGTCAGAATTGGAGAGTTTGGGCTTTTGCTCCTGGTGGTATAATTATATGCTAAATTGTTGTATTTTGAGGTCATATAAAAATAAATGTTTGTTTCAAATGATGATGACCAGAGTTCTGATCAACTAAGCTATATTTTCACATGATCAATGGGAGGTAGAAAATAAGTGGTAAAGGGCAGGGCACAGTGGCTCATGTCTGTAATCCCAGCACTTTGGGATGCTGAGGTGGGTGGGTCGCTTGAGGCCAGAGTTTGAGACCTGCCTGAGCAACATAGCAAGACCCTGTCTCTACAAAAATCAGCTTTGTGTAGTGGTATACATTTGTAGTTCCAGCTATTCTAGAGGATGAGGCAGGAGGGTGGCTTGAGCCCAGTGGTTGCTGTGAGCTATGATGACACCACTGCACTCTAGCCCCAGTGACAGCAAGACCCTGTCATATAAAGAAAAAAAAAATGATAAAACTGAGATGTTAGTATTCTGTATTTTTGTTGTTGACACATGAAAATTGTGATTTTTAATGAGTTTACCTGTGGCCTACGGTGTGTGTTTCATAGTCACCACTTTCTGCTTAATGGGAATTTTTATAAAATTATTTGTAGTCCTCTGATATTCTTTTCAAAGACCAAGTAAATTTTGAGAATTATTCACTGTTAAACTTAGGAGTTTCTTATTTTTGCATATATGCCTTCTGGCACATTTTAGCTAATTGTTGCATCACGACCATCTCATACATTTGCACGTGCATCAATTTTAATACCTGTTCTCAGTCCCTGAAAGATCCGGAAGCAAATATGTCATGTGTAGGTTTTTGGTGATAAAATTGTTTTTCTTAACATAAAATTATTCTTAATATTTTTTTTTTCCGTTATATTTTCTTGTCTGTCAAATGGAAATATCCACTTAATTGGCGTATTAAATCAAATTGTGTTAATAAAGTTCTTAGTACAATATAAACACAAACCTTTAATTCTCTCATTTTTGGCTGACCAATCTAGCTTCAGCCTCTCTCTTTTTTTTTTTTTTTTTTTTGGTGGTGAGACAGGGTCTTGTTCTGTCACCCTGGGAATACAGTGGCATTATCACAGCTCATGGCAACCTCAAACTTCTGGGCTCAAGTGATCTTCCTGCCTCAGGCTCCAGAGTAGCTGGGACTATAGGAATGTGCCACCCTGCCTGCCTAATTTTTCTGTCTTTGTAGAGACTGGTCTCACTCTTGCTCAGGCTGGTCTCAAACTCCTGGCCTCAAGCGATCCTCCCTTCTCAGCCTCCCAAAGTGCTAGCATTATAGGTGTAAGCCACAGCGCCTGGCCTCAGTTTCTCTTAACATTTGATGTTTTTCCTTTGCCATCATGATTATTTTTAAATTAGAATGTTATATGGCACTAAAGTTTCTATTTGTTTTCAGTTCCCTATATTTCAGTTTCAGAAAATGGTCTGGGTTTAAGTCTAGGTAGTTTTCTACTTAGAGTAAAATCATATGTGGTTATATTTAAGATAGAATACTACCCCTAAAAGGCAAGCATGCTGAGAACATAATAAAAAACAAGTATTATTCATTAATCAGAAGCTTATTAGTGGTTACTTCCTCCATGAAAGCAAATTTTCTTTCTTTTTTTAAATCTGTTTAGGCTTATTAACACATTAACTACTGTTTGAGTTGTATTTAACTTATGCCAGTTTTGAGCCCTAAGCCTCATGAAGCATATATGTAACTGCAGTTGGTTAGTGAAAATCTTACTTGTCGATGTTCTTATTGTTACGATTAATATTGACAATTTCATTGCATGTAACTCATGCACAGAAAACAATAAAAAATAATAAATTTTTCATTAAATTAGAGAGGATCGTTTTGTTTTCAAAGTGTTTATTCTGTTTTGTTAATAAAACACTGTGGCCCCAAGTAAAAAAATTTTTTTCTAACGTGGCAGCCAATGTGTTAAATTAAAATATAACTTTAAAATAAATAAAGCAATACACACATACATAAATACAGAGAATAAAAGTTAATTTCTGTCTCCATCTCACACTTTTCCAGCCTGACTTTAACTTTGATAAATTGAAAAACCTAAATAATCTTGATTATTAATAACTTGTTAAATATTTTTTAATCATCAGATGAAAAATTAGCGCTGGAACAGAAACCTTCTAAACCAGCAGCTCCACAAGTCCCACCCAAGAAGCCTGCTCCACCCACCAAAGCCAATAATTTATTGAGATCTCCTGGAACAGTGTACCCAAAGCGACCTGAAAAACCAGTTCCTCCGCCGCCACCTGTGGCCAAGTAAGTTTTATGTAATTTTAAATTAGCTTGTTGATTTACCCTCCCTTGACCTAAATGGCTTTATTGCTTTTCTGCATTTCGAAGTAATTTTTTTTCTTATTTTTCAAATTGACATAAAAAATTGTATGTATTGATCATATACATGATGTTTTGAAGTATGTATACATTATGGAATGCTTAAATATAGCTGCTTAACAAATGCGTTACCTAATATAGTTATCATTTTTGTGACCAAAACACTTGACATCCACTTTTAGCAGTTTTCAAGAACACAATATATTGTTATTAACTATAGTCACCATACCATACAATAGATTTCTTAAACTTCTCTTACCTAACTGTAAATATGTATTCATGTATCATGTGACCAACATTATCCCACTCTCCTCCCTGCCTGCCCCCTAGCCATCCCAGGCTCTAGTAACTGCCATTTTACTCTCTGCTTCTATGAGATCAGCTTTTTAGATTTCACTTATGAGTGAGATCATGTGGTATTTGTCTTTCGGGGCCTGGCTTATTTCATTTAACATAATGTCCTCCAAATTCATTCACATTGTCACAAATGGCAGGATTTCCTTCTTTTTTATGGCTTTATGGCCAAATAGTATTTCATTGTGTATACATACCACATTTTCCTCATTCATTCATTCATCCATTGACACTTAGGTTGCTTCCATATCTTGGCTGTTATTCATAGTGCTACAGTAAATATGGAAGTGCAGGTATCTCTTCATATACTGATTTCATTTTCTTTGGATATATACCCAGTAATGGAATTGCTAGATCATGTAGTACTTCTATTTGTAATTTTTTGTGGAATTTCCATACTGTTTTCCATAATGACCATAGTAATTTACATCACCACCCGTGTATACGGATTTCCTTTTCCTCACGTGCTTACCAATACTTTTACCTTTTTAATTTTTTTTGAAAAGTTAAAATTTATTTTAATGTTATAAATAACATCTCAAAGAGATTAAAAACAAGTTTGAGAGCTGGATATATCCACAAAGATCACAGGCAGATTCCGGTGATTTGATTGGAGCTTTTTTTTTTTCTTAAGGCAGAGTCTCGCTGTGTGACCTGGGCCAGAGTGCCTTGGCGTCAGCCTAGCTCACAGCAACCTCAAACCTGAGCTCAAGCAATTCTCCTGCCTCAACCTCCCGAATAGCTAGGATTACAGGCTCCTGCCACCACGCCCAGCTATTTTCGGTGGAGACAGGGTCTCGCTCTTGCTCAGGCTGGTCTCCAACTCCTGACCTCAGGTGATCCTTCCAGAGTGCTAGGGTAACAGGTGTGAGCCACCATGCCCGGCCTGGAGCTTTGATTATTAAAATGCAAGAGTGAATTCTCAGGGGGCTAAGCACCATTCTGCCTGCTCAGGCCCCACACACGTTGAGACTCCTGGGAGTTCTAGTACAAATCCAGTCAGTGTTGAAACCATGACAGTGACCAAGGAGCTCTTATGCCTGGACCTGTACATGCTGCTAGGCATTGAGGCAAAGGTAGTAGGAAAAGAGGTGAAGAGGATGTATAGGCAGAAGGCCCTCTCCTGCTACCCAGATAGAAATCTAGATAATCTCAGAGCAGCTGAACTCTTCCACTAGCTTTCTCAGGCCTTGGAAATACTGACTCTGATGCTGTATCCAGAGCTGCATATGACAATATTAGGAAGGCCAAGAAGCAGGAAGCAGAAAGGACTGAGAGACTTGAGAAAAGGAAGAAAGTGAAGCTTGACCTGGAGGCCTGGGAGTGGCAGGCCTAGGCCCAAGTGAGTGAGGAGGAAGAGGGGAGAGCCAGAGCATCAGAACACTAGTGCAAGAGATTGAACACCTTAGAAGAGTGTTCCCAGCAGCGGGAGGAACAACAGCAGAGGCTGATCCAGGAGTAGATACGCCGGGAACTTGACCAGAGGTTAAGAGGGAAGGCAGAAAATGCTGAAGGCAATGGAACCCCAAAGTTAAAACTAAAATAGAAGTATAAGAAAGATGAGTAAAAGGGCAGATACTCCAAAGATGGCCTCTTTCGGCTTTTGTAAAAGTATAGTGAGGTTCTCAAACTGGTGCTTCCCAGTAAAAAGGCAGGCAGGCATGGCTGTGGTGGAGTTTGTTACTGTCATGGCTGGGAAGCTGGCTTTCTGGAATAAAGTTGGCCTGGTTGATAACCCTCTGAAGATTTCCTGATTGGAGTGATAGCCCCAGGGTGCGGTGGGCCTCAGCTACCCAGGACTGTCAAAGGGCTTAGTACTGTCTCTCCCCATGATGTGCATGCAGCAGCTGATCACCGAGATACTGTAGGAAATCAAGGAGGGGCAGCTCACTTAGCCTCTGGCTCCAGCCCTCCCACCCTACAGCTCCCTTTGTAAACACCACCAATAAACTTAAATACAGGAGCAGTCTGAACATTTTGACTGAGTTAGCACTGTTGCTTGCCTTCAAATCAGTCCCTCTGTTGTTGCAGTTTAATTTTTTAAGTATTTTCCATATTTTCTCTTGAATTTAATAATTCTGTTGTGTTAGTTTATATTCACAATAGATGAATATATATTAACATTTTATATTAGCTCATTAAATTGTTTTTGCATTTTGATTTTATTGTGATCTGTCTAGGGTAGAGGTTTACATTTATGGAAATAGTTTTACAGAACAGAAAGTAATCACTATTATGCTATAAAATCTTTAATGTTATTAAATCACAATTTTAAAAAGTCATATTTCACATACAAGTGATTTATTCATATGTTTTTCTCATATCAGGATGAATGGGGATGTTTCTACCATTTCATCAAAATTTGAAACTGAGCCAGTATCAAAACCAAAGTCAGATTCTGAACAGTTGCCACTTAGACCAAAGTCAGTAGACCTTGATTCACTTGTAGTAAGGAGCTCTAAGGAAACAGGTAAGTCAGCATGGACAAAGGTGGTGTATTAAAAAAAAGTCATCCATATAGTTTTCAGAAACTATATAAAATATGTATATACAGTTTGTGTGTGGATAGATTTAGTGGAAATTACATAATTGGAATTCTTTTAAAATTTAGTAGCCAAAGTAGAAAAATAAACTTGAAAGACGATAACGTAGGTAAATTTTTTATGGTTCTTCTTAGTCAGAGGTCTTACTGATTGGAGGACTGAAATGGATAAGTTTTTATAATGGTCAGAGAACTGATACGAATGTTACAGAAAGATCATCCATCCGTTACTCTACCCCTTCATAATGGTATGGCCATACTACCTAACTCAGGCAGATAGGAATACATGTTAATTTTAAAAGTTTAAAAATGAGATGGTATAGACTTTCAGTGCCAGACTAGATTATATTTAATGAGACTTTCAAAATTTCTTCTCTTATCTGGAGATATTTTTGTTTCCAATACAAGAAAATAAGCTTTTTATGAGTCTACATGTCGGCAGACTTTACTTATTTTGCTGAATGTATTTTTTATTTTTTTATTTTTTTGAGACAGAGTCTGGCTCTGTTGCCCTGGCTAGAGTGCCGTGGCATCAGCCTAGCTCACAGCAACCTCAAACTCCTGGGCTCAAGCGATCCTCCTGCCTCAGCCTCCCGAGTAGCTGGGACTACAGACATGCGCCACCATGCCCGGCTTATTTTTTCTATATATATATTTTTAGTTGTCCAGATAATTTCTTTCTATTTTTTTTAGTAGAGACGGGGTCTCTCTCTTGCTCAGGCTGGTCTCGAACTCCTGATCTTGAGTGATCCATCCGCCTCGGCCTCCCAGAGTGCTAGGATTGCAGGCGTGAGCCACCGCGCCCGGCCTGAATGTTATTTTTTAAGCTTTAGGATGGATTTTCCAGCCCATTAATCATCTTTGTCTACTAGGTACTTCCTGGTCTTTTATAGCTATTAGTTGTAAAATGGAAAACTTGAAACAGAGAAGTCTTGATGAAAGTCTCACTTTTAAAAGCATTGTACAATCTTAATTTGTAGTAATGGTTATTATTTTGTATAGTGCTTTGCAACTGTTTTTAGTTTTTTACATTTTTCAAAGCACTTTCTCATGTATGTTCTTATTTTTACAGTAACTCTAGGAAGATGCTATATTTTGTGTTTAAACAAAGTAAGCTACAGACACATTGAATATCCACAGTCACTTAAATCCAAAGAGAACTCTTTAAATTTCCTATGCTCTTTTTTTTTTTCTTCTTCTTTTTTTGAGACAGTCTTGTTCTGTGGCCCCAGATAGAGTGCAGTGGCGTCGTCATACCTCACGGCAACCTCAAACTCCTGGGCTCAAGTGATCCTCCTACCTCAGTCTCCCAAGTAGCTGGGATTACAGGCACGTTACCACACCCAGCTAATTTTCTCTAATTTTTGTAGAGACAGGGTCTTGCTCTTGCTCAGGCTGGTGTCGAACTCCTGACCTCAAACAGTCCTCCCACCTCAGCCTCCCAGAATGCTAGGATTACAGGCGTCAGCCACTGCGCCCAGCTCTCTGTGATATTCTTCAAAAAATCCTAATGTCTAAATATATTTTTGGCTTCACTGTTAACATTTCATATTTACGTTTAAACTTCAAAGCCAATTACACTTAAATTTTTTTTTGTCACTGTATTGTAAAATGTACTATTACATTTCAAAATTTTTCAGGTGACCTTATTTTTCTTCCCTCTTTTTAGTTTGCCAGTGCAAAGGTTCTGACTTAAGTGTGACTTCTTTCAGTCTTTTAGTTTGAATACTTTGTAGATCCTTTATATTTGGATCCTGCTTGCTCTGGATGAGACTATATTCTTTACTAATTTCTGAGAATTGAGATGTCGATTGTACTTTAGAGAAATCCACTGAAACATTCAGTATGTTTTATCTAGCGATAATTTTCTTTTCTTTTTTCTTTCTTTCCTTCCTATCCTCCCTCCCTTCCTTCCTCCCCTCCCCTCCCCACTCCTCCTTTCCCTTCCTCTCCTTTCAAGCCTTGCTCTGTCTCCTGAGGTAGATTGCAGTGGTGTCAGCCTCTCTCACAGCAACCTCAGGCTCTTGGGTTCAGGCAATCCTCCTGTTTCAGCCTCCGAGTAGCTGGGACTGTAGGCGTGAGCCACCACACACCTGGCTAATTTTTTTTACTCTTGGTAGAGATGGGGTCTCACTCTGGTTCAGGCCAGTCTGGACCTCCTGACCTCAAGCAATCCTCCCGCCTCCATCTCAGAGTGCTAGGATTACAGGCATGAGCCACCACGCCTGGCCAAATTTATTGTTAAATAAATTTTTAAAAATCCTCTCCATGTTTTTTAAAAAGTATCCTGCATTCCTTTTTATTGAGCTTAGTAGGAAAAAATAAAATTTTATCAGTTCATGTTTTCTGTTTGATTTAAAATATAGCTAGAAATTGTCTTCAAAAATAGTAATTGACGAAAGATTATTTGCACAATTTTAAATCTGGAAATAAAAATATTGCCATTATATTTTTACTTTT
>RJWJ010028556.1:0-21318 GCA_004363605.1 Indri indri | reverse complement strand
TCAGGAGTTCGAGACCAGCCTGAGCAAGAGCAAGACCCCGTCTCTACTAAAAATAGAAAGAAATTAATCGGACAATTAAAAATATATTGAAAAAAATTAGCCGGGCATGGTGGCGCATGCCTGTAGTCCCAGCTACTTGGGAGGCTGAGGCAGTAGGATCGCTTGAGCCCAGGAGTTTGAGGTTGCTCTGTGAGCTAGGCTAACGCCACGGCACTCACTCTAGCCTGGGAAACAGAGTGAGAATCTGTCTCAAAAAAAAAAAAAAAAAGAAAGAAATCTTACTCCTTCCAGTTCTCAGTCTTTCTATGGAATTATGACTTGTGATATCTTAAGGTCACACTGCTAGAAAGGAGTGAAGCCAGTATCAGAATATAGGGTTTCTGACTCTAGACTTCAACTGATTTTCATTAATACCCTAATATAATATAAAATGGAGAATATGATAAGCGAGATTACAAACACTTTACCAATTCACTAATTAAAATGCAAGATATAAAAAACTCTACATTGATGTAACTAAAATAATTTAGAAAAAATAGAATGGATCACAGTATGATTCTTAAATTACACTGATATTCCAGAATGACATAATTTATATACATATATAATTGTAAAAATACCCATTTCTTTATAGAGTAATATTTTCCCAAGTCATTTTTGAAATAATCCTCAGTATTCAAAAAGTATACATAATTTTGTGAATCAAAGGAATTTTGAAGATAAAGGGACCAGAGTAACGGTACTTTCATAAAATTAGGATAGGTACCACGGAAGCTCTATAATTAGCTCTCTCCACAACTCTCAACTTCATGTTTCTGTTCAACTTAATTGTACATCTCATCTTCATTTAAGTTTCCTCCTGATCACATTTTAAAAGGGGGATATAAAGCATCTCTTAGAATTTTCATTTCATGGGGAAAAAAAAAAAAGGCACCATGTAAGCACTGTAACAATCACCATGGAAGGAAGAATGGCCGTGGAGTCAGCAGATTCCTGAAGACAAAGGATAAGAGGGATTGAGAATGTAAGAATTAGGACAATAGCGATGGAGAAGGAAAGAATCTTAAAGATAGGAGGACTAAGGTTAGGAATTAAACTGACGGTCTATATCAAAGGTTGACATACCTTTTCTGTAAACAGTGTGACAGTAATTATCTTAGGCTTTGCAGGTCACATAAGATCTTTATTGCATATTCTTTTCTTCATTTGTTTATGCCTCTTTTAAAAATGTAAAATCTATTCTTTCCTCACAGGCCACACAAAAACAACTGAGAAACAGATTTGGCCTATGGACCATAGTTTGTCTACCCACCTTGTCTATGTAAGTGCAAGAGAAGGTAGTATATTCTTACATTTTTAATAATCTAAAGATTAACACAACAATGATTATATCAAGTTTTTGGCATTCTCTTCTCAGGATGCACTCAATAGGGCCTCAAAGAGGTGAGATGATGGTTGTGGGTATAGAGTGATCTGCAACTCTACCCAAGAGTCATCTTTACCACCCCAGAGATGCTTGAGCATTCTGATTTCATGATTTTAAATGCAGGGGAAAAGTCCTAACTTGTTGCTCAATAACTTCAGTTATCAGGCAACTGAGTTTCATGGCTTAATTTATGCCTAGGATACTGAACATGAAATTGCTGGCTGGCTTAAAGCAGTTGCCTGAAAATTCCTCCCTCCCTTCGGTAATCTATTTAAGAGTGTAACAAATGACTACTATAACACAGGCACCCTCATAGGAATACAGAAAAGTTCAAAGCTGAAAAGGACAAGGTTTTTGACCTCTTTGCCTCTTTTCAATGTGAGAATCAGAGATAAGATAAGCATACAAGTTCCAAGGCTAGACTTAGAGAAAGTATGTCATGAAATCCGTCAGAGCCAGATGTGCTTTGGAATTCAGTATTTCAGGAACAACGGAAAGGCAATATGATACATTTACTTTAGTAGGGTCTTAGACAATAGCCTATAATCAAACATTAATATTTTTATAGTCAATTCAGACCAAGTTCAGTTTTGTTACCGAAGGAGATGCAAAACAAATACACACACACACACACACACACATACCATTTAAGGAGATACATATATGTATCTTAAAGCTAGTTAAAGAATCCTTAGAAAACATGTAGCATATTTTTCTTAGTAAGTTACCCACTGAATCACTGAATATCTGTGTCTAGGTGACTAGAAAAGTCAGTATGTCAATAGAATAAGTACTTAGAATGTCCTTAATGTGGACATTAGATCTCCAATTCCTGAGAGAACATGTCTCTGCACCCAAAAAATATGAAAGCTAGAGATCTTCTGACCTTCTCAGTATGTCTATCCTGTCATTCTGTGAAGAAAGAGCCTGTGTCCAGCTGACCTTTGCTTCCGCTACAGCACCATATATGAAGAACTCTTTATCAAACTCTAACAAATATATAAAAGCTATTACTTGTACACCTAAAGAACAAAATAACATTGTTGAGTTGGCTGATGGTGACTTCCTTTCACGAAAGTAAAGTATATCCAAGACTCATTCTAATTCATCAATATATAATTTCCCTCAGACTGAATCTTAATTTTTAGATGTACACACAAGCTTAGAGAGCTACTAGTCCAAACACTTTGGTGTTAACTACTAAGTAAAAACAGGTGAAGGGACTTGTTCATGGCCCCGCTGCTAGTAAGAGGTGAACCTAGGATTAGAACAAGGTCTGCATATGGTTTCCAATTCAAGCTTACAATGGAATTCTGCTAATAAACATGGACATTTACCCAATACAATGAATACAGATTGAAGTCTATACATTATTTTTGGACTTAATGCATTAGGCTCATCAGAGTCAGGGTACAAGGAAAGAAAGATACGAATTACTGAACAGGTAAGTTTCACACACACAACCTGATAAAGATCATTATCCACAGACCTTACCATTCTAGATGCTTAATAAGACTGTGCACAATTTCTTTTCTGCCTCATTTCATATATTAAATATTTCACAATCACACATCTACTAATTTCTGTAACAGACACAGAGACTGCATACAGTATAAAATAATTTACTGAATTTCTTTACCAACTACATCAATCACTACTTGCTTGTTAACAAGCTACTTGATTTTGATACTCATCTTTATATACAAATATTATTCGAAAGAGAAGAAAAACTATATACCAAGAGCACCTGGGGTAAGGTTAACCTTTCAGTAATCTTCCTTCTGAAGTTTCACGGTTTGATAAATGTAAAGAACCTCTTATGCTGCCCACTTCTGATTCTGTAAGTAAAAGAACATCCACAATTTGACCACATTTTTATGGGTGTAAAAATAATGACAAGCCTGCAAAAGCTTCAGAAACAGGACAGTTGTGAGGACGTCACACGTTAAAACTTCTGGGATAGCACAGGACCAATGTAAGTTTATTTCTAGAAGAGGAAAAAAACGGAATCTATCTTTCATTATATATAAATTCAAAATACAGAAATGTTGTCTTATAAAAGCTTAATGAAGAAACAACTATACAGAAAATTATCAGGACCATGATTACCAATTTTTAAAAAAAAAAATTTAAAGTTTCTACCATGGCATCCTGTCCCTGTTATCATAGTTTAATACTTAGAGGTAATTAAAATTAACATCTTAAAGAAAAAGGAAAGGATGCCCTAAAATGAGACAAGGCGTGCAAAGGACATGGCCCAGTGCCTGGCCCACAACACATGCTCAAGATGCTCTAGCAGGCCAGCCGCGGTGGCTCACGCCTGTAATCCTAGCACTCTGGGAGGCCGAGGTGGGCAGATTGTTTGAGCTCAGGAGTTAGAGATCAGCCCGAGTAAGAGTGAGACCCCATCTCTACTAAAAAAAATAGAAAAAAATTAGCTGGACAACCAAAAATATATATATATAAAAAAATTAGGCATGGTGAGGCGTGCCTGTAGTCCCAGGTACTCGGGAGGCCGAGGAAGGAGGATTGCTTGAGCCCAGGAGTTTGAGGTCGCTGTGAGTGAGGCTGACGTCGCGGCACTCTAGCCCAGGCAACAGAGTGAGACTCTGTCTCAAAAAAAAAAAAAAAAAAAAAAAAAAAGGACGCTCTAGCAGTCTGGCCATTATTATTATTTCTATCATGGATACATCTTTAAAAAGAAAATGAGGAAGAGGCCACAAGCTAATTAATGCTAGGGACTACAACTTTCAGCATGGACTGTTTTGAATTAGCCAGAATTACTATTTTGAATATATAATACATTTACTGAGAGTTAACTATAATGCCAGGTACTCTACAAGGTATTTTGTATACATTTTCTTATTTAATCTTGTAATAACCCAATGAGATAGCTATTACTGTTGTTGTTGTTGTTCTTATTAAAAAAGACTCTAATTGGGATAAACTGAGTTACTTGCTAAGCCGTCTATCTCTAGTCTATGAAAGACTGATTTGACCCAGATCTATTCATGGGTACAACCATGGATTTGTGGGGGGGTAGGGGGCGGCGGGAAATGTACCTTTAAACATACGAACTAAATTAAAATCATTGAACAAATCTTTATTTGCATGTTTGAAGCAACTCCAACATTTCATTCAGAATACTTGAATGTACAGAATAACATTTAGCTCAAACTAATTAATACGCTAAGTCTTTTGCACAGTAAAGTGTTACTATTAAAATATTAAATAAACAAAATATAGGGTTCATCATATAATACATCATGAACTCTAAGTTAAGAAGAACCTGAATGGTCACACAATCTGAGCTCCTTATTTACAGAGAAAACTGAGGCTCAGCGAGAAGGGAGGGCACGTACAAGGTCAGATGATGGTGGCAGATCCCCAGAATCCCAGCCCAGAGCTTTTTCTACGATATCCCTGGTTGGATTTTTTTTTCTTTCTACATATTTTATTTTAAAAAATAAAATAAAACACCCTCAATGAGTTACAGTACCGAACCAAAATACTTTAGGTGGTAGCAAAAGCAATAATTTATTTTATTTATCTGTTGTGCCCTTTGCCAGAAAGGCCTGGAGGAGAAAAAACAGTGAAGAATCTCGTTAATTAGACTATCTAAAACAAACATTAGTGGCAATTAACAGACCTTCAAACATGGCGGGAATATAAAATGAGCATAAAATAGCAATCCCTCATTGCCACTCTACCCGGACAATCTAGCTTCAAGGATCTTGAATAATGACTGTTACCCAATCAGATTAAAGTGGCTGGTACAGGGTGAGCAGCCCAAATCCAAAAATCTGAAATCTGAAATGCTCTGAAATCTGATTTTGAGAGCTGGCATGATGCTCAAAGGAAATATTCATTGGAGCATTTAGGATTTCCGATTTTCAGATTCGGGGTGCTCAACCAGTAAGTATAATGAAAATATTCCAAAATCTGAAAAAAAATCCAAAATCCAAAACACTTCTCATCCTAAGCCTTTTAGATAAAGGAGAATCAAAGACATGGTCTCTCACACCTCACTTTAGCTCCCTAAATTGAGAATTGCACTTAAAATGACTGATCAGAGTTGTACTGACAGTGCTTAGTGAATGAAAGAGGGATCTTGAAAATGATTAACCCCCTAGTCACAAATAACTATTAATAATGACTATACATTCAGGATATCAAGCATAGCCTGATTTCATGCTTTACTTTTGTTTTAAATAAAGGTGGTTGGTTAAATGAAGAATAAATGAGATTTGATTTCTTTGTCTTAATTCTTCTAGAGTGGATTCACAAATCACCTCAAAGATGCTTTTGTGAAACCATGGGCTATAATTTGGTATTCTAAAAGTACAAGTCACCATCATACGCAGCCCTCAACTTAATTCCTTAAGTTGCTCTCAATGAACTGATACAGCACTGGAATCAAGAATTCCTTTGTGATTGCCACCCAACTATCCCATCTGTTCTACTCTAAAGGTACTAAGGTGTCCTTTTCTGACGGGGCAGGAGGCGGCAGCAGAGGAGGGAGGGAATGGAAGGACTAGAAAAACTCACAACAGTATGACACACAAGTGGTCCCTACCTGATTAATGCCATAAATCTCCAAAAGTCAGCTGAGAGAATAACAGCCAAAACGTTGAAAGCATGAGTATGTGTTTATCAGTTAAGGAACAACAGAAAGGATGAACCCATTTCGAATTATAAATGATTATAGATACTTATAAAGTATTATCAATAAACACAGTTCGTGGTTATTGAACAAAAAAACTACTCTTGCTTTTCCATGAAATGAAAATGACATCAAACTGTAAAACCCAAATTAGGGAGTTCGATTATGCCAAGAGTACTCCTACTAACCTCCAATAAACCGATGAGGCTACAAGTCAAAGTCTTTGTCAAATTTTTCACCTGCATATATTTTAATTAATCAGATAATACATTTTGAGCTGGCAGAGGAGGATACGTCTGCTGGATATGAGAAATTTAACACAAAAACATATACAGGACACACCAAAATGATGTGAAACACAATGGTCTTGAACCACCATTTTGAAGGTCCACATAATATTAAGTATTAAAACACCCTCGCCTCAAGTGACAAGTTTACACTCTAAGGGCATATGACAGATAAGTCACACAAAAAGAACACATCACAATAGTACTATTACAAATACACGAAATCAGTATCCATTTAGTCTGCATTTTTCTTGATTTGATAAGAAAGGGAAGAAGGTCATATAATACTGATTAGGTGCCTGCCACCATAAGTGGCAGGCACTTTGCTCTGGCTCCTTGTGTTTCTACTCCTTATACTTTTGCCTACACCAAGTAAGGTACATTGAGATGAGGGTTTAAACTGACCCCAGAGTACAGATGACAAGGATGGACTCTGGAGACTACCTGGGTTCTAATCAGCTCATCACTTATGTTCTGGGTGACCGTGAGCAAGTTAGTCTCATTGTGTCTTACTTTCTTCATCTGCAACATGGAGTTGTTTGCAACACGGATCTGTAAACTCCATCTTAGTGAGCTGTTATGATGACAAAACAATGATGGCTATAAGGAGCTGGGCAGCACAGAATGAATGCACCCATGGTGCTAATTATTGTTATTGTCCAAGGTCAATAAAGATAGCAGGTGGCAGAGCTGTCTCTAGAACTGATGACAGTGGCCAAAAAGCACATGCTTTTCACTCTATATTAAGCAGCTTTCTAGTGATTTTCATAAACAGTGAAAAGCAATAGGGCACCTCTTAATTTCTCTTTCTGGGAAGAGCTGCCTATGGGGGTGGGGTGGGGGAAAGCCTGAGGTATATGTCATATGAAAAGGAGAGGGCAATTAAGAGGAAGAAAATGCCAGAGTGATGGGCCCAGGGACAGGCAGAAGCAGAAGCCACTAACCAGAATGCTGTACAAAGTCACCCTACTGAAGAAAGCATGTACAGGCAGGACTGGAAGCAACTGCCACTAGGGGTCAGGGCAAAAATCATTCGCATGTGGCAATGACCATTCACTCTGTATTTCCAGCCTGTGTTGTGTTTCACATTTACTACATTTGAGCAACTTGTGGCCTGTGGTTTTCGTGGCTGACAGTGAGTAAAATGTAAATTATGCTACTGCTTTAATACTTTTTTGGGGGAAAAACTATTCTCTTAAATACATGAAAAACTTTCAAGGTATAAAAATAACAGAAACTAGATATGCAACACAGGGAATCAGACAGTAGCATTTCACTTGGGGTAGATTTTTCCCATAAAAGCAAATACTCTAATATGGACCTACACAGAAAATAACTTGAAAGGTAAGCTACACTTTTAAAATCACATATTAATGGTATATTCCAAAGGAAAACATTTTTGGAATCACTGCCAATCTGCCTATATGGATTCTAAGAGGTAAGTAAATTATGAAAGAAAAACCAACAAGATTAATTCATATTATTTTGCCTTAATGGAACTGGGTTACATTCAATATTGTTTTAAGTAAGTGGACCATTGGTTGGGGTCTAGGAAATTGTTTGATTATAGGGATATTTTTAATGTAAAGGTACTTGTTATAATCAGATTTGATCTGTACATCTCCTCGAACAAATGTTCTAACAACTATAAAAAAATTTCAGGATCTTAGGCCAAACAAAACTGGCTCTTTCATTCGTTGCAGAATGGAATCACTGTACAATTCTTTCTGATATTTATTCTGAATATTTCAGTGATATATCTTCCACGTTCTTGAAAGCCAAAGGCACATAATTTATAGCAGGGTTTCTGAAACCGTGCCCTTTTCATTGGTTGCTGGCATTTAAAGCATGTTTTCACACATCTTGCAATGTTCTGAGACTATCCACATTGATTGGAATTACATTTTAAAAGCATTTTTAATTGACTCCCTGGGCTGAGAGTTTTCTACACCCTGCCTGCCCTCACTTGTACTCATTTCTTTAACAGAACTCTTAACTGTGATTGCAGAAAGTTTCCACTTAATCTAGTCCTTCCTCTTAGGGTTTTCTAAGCTAGAGAAGTTTATGTTCCTTTCTCTTACCTTTTAAATAAAATAAATCTCTACAAAGAAACACAATTGGTATTTATTTCAGATAGCTAGAGAAATGTGAATCCCTCTTAATCGAATTCTAAACCTGAGCTAAACACACAAAAGTGGCATCTCAGGTAGGTGAGAAAGTAAAAAGTAACAAAAGACTAACAATCCTCAAGCATAGCTGACCCCACGTAGGCTTCCTGGGCCTCGGGTGGAGATACTACTTTTCTAAAAACAAAGGTCTGGTGGTTGGTAAGAGTGGGCTGCCCCATGTATGACCTGATGGTCCCCAGGTCTTGTCTCACATGAACAGATCACCCAAGAAGATGGTTCTCTATATCTAGATGAGGTAATTCTCTAGAAATCAGATCCACTTGGCTCTCTCATTTTGTAGCTCTGGAAGACAATTATGTAGCACAGCACTGACCACTGAAAGGGTACATACCAACAAAAAATAACCAAAGGAAGGCAAAGCATTATTTCAAAGGCCTAAAAAGCATAGGCCATATAAAATCTTCCAGACTGACATTTTTATAGAGAAATTGAGGCTAATCTCTTCTGAAAACACAGGAACCAGGGGTCACACTATGAGAAGCGTTCACTTCTTGAATAGGGATCAGGGTACAGTCCTTAGCTTCCCCTGCTGGACCCAGGTCTGTTGTCCCCCAGCATCCTGAATGTTGCAAACACCCTTTCCCCTTTAGATGCACCTCTGCCAAAACCCATACTAAGACTGACTCTCACGGCCTCATGAGATTCCCAAGTTAACTCAGCCTGAAGAAAAGGAGCTGCAAATAAATCAGTATTATAGTGCAGGGATGTATGTTCTTTCCCCAAACAGCCAACCTTATTGACAGGGATTAGGTGTATGAGTAGTAAAATAATGAAAAGCAGCAAGAGTCTCTCCTGCTCGACAAGCATCTGTTGGGTATACTCCCTCTCCCCACACAATTAGAGGAACGCCAGAATTGTTATGGTTTACAACACTGGAGGGAGAAGTCCATTTTACAGATAATCTGACATGAAAATAAAAGAGGCTCTCTGCAAAACACAAGGTAAACCGTGAGACCACAGTCCTCGGGCCACTCATGCAATGCTTGTCAAGGTAGTTATTAGCTTCTCCTACCAACAGAGCATACAGCACTACCGCAGCAGGTGAATGTCTTTTAAAACCAGGATTTAGACTGACATGCAACTACAGGGTTCTTCCTCTTCGGTCTCCAATTTCATCTATTATGGGCAGCAAGTGATTTTGCTATAAAATACAAAAAAGTCACGTTCTCAGCCGAGGTTGAACTACCCCCCTAAACACAAAATCCCCAATGGAATTAAATATGTGCTCAGATCAGCTAAAGTTAATTCTCAACCTTCTGCATTGTACAAGATCCATTTTGTAGATTTTCTACAGCAAAATTTTAATCCCAGAATAATTTTCCCCATGGCCTGGCACATTTCTAGTTTGCTTCTTTCTGCTGTCAGCCTATTGTTTGCTTGTGGAATGCAAGTTAATATACATATTAACCCCGAAAAGACTAAACGGAGCCAAATCATTTTCAAATTTTCCATATTGTACACTGAAAAAAGAATGGTAATAAGTACCTACACTAAGTGCTGGGCACCTTTACCACACCCATGTTATACAGATAGAGAAAGAAGGAGACTGCCCAAAGCCACAAAGCTGGCAAATGGCAGAAGGCAGGATTTGAACCCAGGCCATCTGCCTCCGGAGCATCAGTGTCCAATATTCCTGCATTGCCTTCTGCCTACACTCTGTCTAGAGTTCACAGCATGTCACATGTACAGAAGTAGACAGATCCCAACAGATGCCAGCTTCCCAATCTTAAGAAATGCAGTTGAAACAGTATGCAAAGAGCCACCTGAGTCACCCTTTACAAGAGTGCTACTTTAGCTTTAAAAGCATGGCAAACATGAATACCTGCTCTAGTGGTGGGAAAGGAGGGGGAGGGAAGACTGACGCAGACGTGTCTGTAAAACAGGTCTCTTCCAAAATATGCTTACTCTTGCATCCCTGGCCAATGCCCGAGGGTGCAGTGTACCAATCTATTTGTCTTGGCCCAAGTAAATTTCTCTTGAACTCATTCCTTTCGTGTGTGAGCCTTTTATTGTGTTTTTGCCCAGGGTATCTCCTGATTTTGGAGTCACGCTGAGTCAAGTCCACCAGCAAAGCCTCAGTCTCTCTCATTTCTTCTGGCTTGTTAATGATGATAAACTTCTTGCCTTATTACTTACTGTCTTTTCAACTTTCCTAACTTGCATTTCCCCAGCTCCTTTCCCTTGAGTAATAAACCCTGGAAGAGCTATCAAATGCTTAATCACATAAATCCATTTATCCCCACTAACTACTAGTCATTTCAGGGGTTTCTTCCTTACGAAGCTCTGATCTACGCCTCTAACACCTGACCATCTATTAACACTAATAGTACTGAAACAAGCAAAACATCACCCGACACTTGAAACGTGGAGGGCATTCATCTCATGTTTCTTTCTAGTAAACTTTGGAGCACAGCCATGTAATACCCCATTTCCAATAAAGTCCAAACCTCCCAAATGACTACTAGTCTCTAGGACCACAAATGCTGCAAAAATTAAAACAATTGATCATGCCCGCTTTTAACATACACTCAGTAAATTCCCATTCTTTCTGACTACAGTTCCTTAAGATTTTGTCACATTAAGTATTGGAACCAAAGAACAATTACACAAAGGTATAATCCATTCTTTTTTGTCACTAGTGGAGGAGGGAAATCCAATGGATGTGTTTGGAGAACAGAACACTGAAGAGGAAGCCGCAGCCTCTTCCTTGCTCCAACACTGGGGGAGGTAATACCAGCAAAAGAAGGTCTTAGTGATGATGGTCCCCAGAGTGCTTTGGACCAAAACTGGAGACCAAACACAATGACATAGCTTAATTTTTCTGACCATTCAAATACATTTTTACTAAACTCTTCAATTTTCATATCACTGAAAGGCACTGTTCCAGAGGTCATTTTGACTGCCTAAATATTTCTATCTATCCTTGCCCAAGTTTTTAAAAATTTTTTTGGCCCCACTACTTATTCCAAATCCTTTACTTGCCAAGGAAGGCAAATTCTATGACAACTTCCATCTATTGTACTATGGTGAGTTTTGCTGGCTTTTAGACAATTGCCATAGACCTGTTTAGATAAACTATTCAGAGGGACCTTTCTCTGAAGCTTACTCAACCCTACTGACCATCTGTGACCAAAAAACAAACTCCTCAGCTTCTGAGTCAATACTCAAAGGAAACTTTCCTTTAGAGACATTTTAAAGGGAGAAATATGCATACAATCCTCAGCCAAGAGGACTTTATATTTTCGTTTGTGATAGGGAAAATACATGTACAAATGAAGGCTGGGGAAGACTAAATGCAAATGAAATCATCTAGCAAAAGGAGAGCGGCTTCTCCGACACTCAATCATTTTCAGTCACACTATGTTGTCCAGTAACCTGCATTGATAATTCCTCATGAATAATATGCCAGCATTATCATCTGCAGCTATGTTGTTGACATGCTTTTGCTATTTCACTAAAAATACCATTAATTTTCTGGCTTCACAACAGCTGAGCTACTCCCCACTTGAATATACAAAAAAGTATTTTGTTTAAACCAAATTAAAAGCGTTCCAGTAGATGACTTCCATTTTGCTATACTATTTTAGCATATACTATTCTTCTTACTCCTCCTCAACGTCATACCTGTCATCTCCCCAGTCCAAAATACTTCCATTATTAAAAATTTTTTTAAGTTGAGGAAGAAGAATCCAGAAGCTGACTATTTCTGCTGTAACATTTCTGGCCAGCAATTTACCTCACAGGCATGATAAACAGAGTGTGGCTTTTCGAGGGTTATAAGACAGGGTGGCCTCCTTGATTCCCTCACCTCTTTGAGCCAAGGTACGTGAGCAGCAAACCATTTTCCAGTTTGATACTGGAAAAGAAAACTGCTACACACACACACACACAAAATATACCTTCCATTTCCCTGCTCGGTAAGTTCCAACATCCCCCATTTAAGTCAGAATGAAACCACTACTCCTGCCAAGCCCTCCTGGCATCTCACCACTTTATTTGTTCCCATTTGTATCTAATGCTTTTGTCAACAGTTCAACAAAAGTCAAAGCAAACAACCCACTGCAAACACTGGGGGTAACAGCAACAAGCATGAATCCTTCACAATTATCCAGCCCAGCTGCTCAGAGCTTGTCTGGGCTGCTTTCATTTACAACAATGTCAACAAAAGGCTGAAACCCAATAACTAGATGGGTCAATTCCGCCACTGTATACCCTCTGGAGGAGGAAACGCTGTTCTCCTTCTTTGTTGCTTCAGCAAACACATAGAATAATTCAGTCAGATGGACAAGTGCTTGTCTAATCATTTGTTATGTGAATTATTCAACAACTTTCCACGTAAACTACTAAACAGGGCTCTTCAAATATTTCTGCGGCACTTCCAGCTGTCCAACTGTGGAAGTGCATAAAAGGAACAAAGGCAGATGAAAACAGAAATCATGACCTGAGTTAGTTCCCAGTGATAATCTCTAGTCTAAGAAAACCGAATCTTCACTACTAATCCTTTCAGGTCTAACCTTTCCTGGCATTTTCACCAGCGCCCAAGCTTTACTATGGACAAGACTGGGTGAGGCGGACTGGAAAGTCCTGAGTGCAAAGCTTCACTGTCCACTAATCGTTACCGTGTTCAATTTTAAAAGTTTCCCCCTCCCTTTCACAAGTACTTCCAATAGCTATAATATACACTCAGAATTTTTAATGGAGTATTTCAAAAGCATAGACATGAGTCAACAGGCTACAAAGCATAGTTTAAAAGTAGCTGTTCTTATATATGTATTATATTTTAGAATTCCCTGGCCTGATTTTGATTAAAAACGTTAACAGTATGGCCAGGCACGGTGGTTCACGCCTGTAATCCTCCCACTCTGGGAGGCTGAGGCAGGAGGATTGCT
This sequence comes from Indri indri, assembly GCA_004363605.1. Classification (NCBI taxonomy): domain Eukaryota; kingdom Metazoa; phylum Chordata; class Mammalia; order Primates; family Indriidae; genus Indri; species Indri indri. Next base: position 7,864 of record RJWJ010028556.1, on the reverse strand, counting down.
TGAGGTAAGGAGTACGAGATCAGCCTAAGCAAGAGCGAGACCCCCGTCTCTACTAAATAGAAAAAAATTAGCCACACGTGGTGGTGTGCCCCTGTAGTCCCAACTTCTTGGGAGGCTGAGGAAGGAGGATCGCTTGCGCCCCAGGGTTTGAGGTTGCTGTGAGCCTAGGCATCAGAGCACTCTATCTAGCCCAGGCAACAGAGTGAGACTCTGTCTCCAAAAAAAAAAAAAAAAAAAAAAAGTTGACATTTATTTAACAAAGAATTATCTTGAAATGTTAACAGTTCCAAGTTTCCACTTCCCCTTCTTTCCTTTTAAAAGAATGGCTTGTAACATCAGATACAAATGAAGCACCCTGGCAAGATGACCCCCTGACTTGGGCCTGGGCCCTCAGACAAGCTAAGCCCCTCCCTCTGGGACCCAGGGGACATGCCCACATGTAGCCTTTGCCCTTCTCTACACCATGAGCTGGGTACCCGGGACCCTGAAATTCCCTGCCTAAAGGCCACAGGCCTACACTTCCAGAGCTTACCCAGTCCTCTGAGGCTACCCCCAGTCTCCCAGGGGTAGTCCAGGCTGCTGGTTTGAATGCACCTAGACCTGAGTGTAGCTGTTAGGGTACATGATGAAGCTTTGGAGTAAGAACTATGGTGTCCTACAAGAAAATATGCAAGGGCCCACACGGTTTCAGCAATGAACTCCAAATGGCCTGCTAATTTTAAATTCAAACCTGGTCTTTCAAGGTCATCATGAACATGTATTTATTAATTAGATTTATAAGTTTTAAATACTTAGGCATGTAGTATGAGGGCCTGTATTTTGCCTCTTTCACTGACACTGCAAATGGTAGGGGTAGACCCAAAGGAAGACTGGTTATCAGGTACAGTTTTCGGTAGACCTGTCCTAAAATGTTGAAAACACTCCTACCACCAAATATTTCACTGCAATACTGTATGTGTAAGAAAATGACCAAGAATTTTTTCCCTTAAGCATTTTCACTTTTACAGATATGCATATCTGTAACAGTAATTAAAGTGATGATTTTATTTCTGTTTCTACTTTTAAAACACGGTAAGAGTTAAAAAATTAAAAATAAAACTCAAGAATTATTACTGTTTGCTGGACTAGTACATAAGGACATGACAGGGATGAAGTAAACGCTAGTGACCTATTCCCTTCTAGATTGTGTTCCCTTTCCTTTTCTAGCCCACAAACATCCAGATTACAAAATGACTGCTTATAACATACTTAGTGTCCAGCACACATGAAGGAAACAGCAGAGATTCATACTCACTCCTTGTTCAGTATAGCCAGTTTACTCACTGCCACTTATGACTGTGTAATTTTTACTTCACCATGAGTCTAAGACTTTTTAGTTCTTGGCATAAAAACTGTGCTTTCAAAAAAACAAATGATAGGCCAGAACACGAAAAACACAGTGTGAGAGTTCTACTTCCTTCTAAAGATCTCTAATGATCCCTGTAAATGTTCTATTTCTGAGGCTGGCTTCAAGTAACTAGAAAGTTGGTAATTTTAAAAAAAGACCCTTGTAAGAATAAAATACCATTTGAACTGAATGGAAACCAGCAAAAATAAACAAATAAAATGTTTATTTATTTATTTTTAAATCAGAAAAACTACCTGAAAAGTGAGGGTGTTTAAATACTGAGAGGTCGGATGATACTTTTTTTTTTTTTTTTTTAGCTCTATGGTCCAATTGTTTTGCTGATTCCTACAAAACACTCTTGAATTAGAGTAAAAGGCACATATCAAGATTGGGAGTCTACAGAATGTTGCCACTAGCATTGCTGTCAGTGTTTGCTAAAGGTTCCATGTTTGCATGTATTTGCACATCAGCCCTGGCAGCTTCCTGGGAAGACTGCTTTCAGAGCTAGTCCTCCAATCATCATAAACCAGTTTTATATGCACATTTTTAAAGAATTCAGGGCTCACTGGAAGCTCTGAGAAATGAAGAGGAACGATCCATTAATATATTTTATTCTACTCATAAGGCAGCATATCTCAGCTCCACACTTTAATAGGAAAATGACTTGAGAGAAGGGATTGTATCTAATCTTTACTATGCACCCCCAACCCAGTAAGGCCTGTTTGCCCTCCTGCTACCAAATCAATACCTACTAACTTTAAATATTTTATTTAGACTGCATTGCTCAATTTTCAAGTTCATCTATCAACATCAACAGGTTTCAAAGTCAGGAACCACTGAAATAATTTTTGGTTAGTTGTGTAACAGAAAATCAGGAAAATCTCTCCGCTATCAAGGTATATCTGTGCCTTTTTAACATCCAAAAGAAAACATATACGAATTGACGAGTACTTCTCCCTACTTAAGTGCCCTTCAATATTAATGACAATCAAACAAGTCAAATAGACTACCACGTAGCACAGACTTTTGTCTAAATAAATTTGTTAAAAGAAATTTTTTACCCTAAATACCACACAGACCACATCCGTTGTGAAACATTTCATATGTAATATTCTTCTTTCATTCCTCCTCAGGAAGCAAGGAGGGTTGACCCATAAGGAAGAATGAGGGAGAGGGTAAAAAAGGGCAGAAGGAGAGAAAAAGGAAGGAAAGAGAAGGGAATTGAAAATGACAAGGGTGAGCAAAGCAGTTTACAAGTGAGCATCTGGTATAGACAGGAGGAACTGAACACAAAGTTTGTAGTCATGCTAATGTCTAAGACCACAGTGGCAATGAAAAGAGGAAGTAAGGGATGGGGTAGGGGAGGAGAATCAAAGTGATCAGGGGTAGAGGAATAACTAATCAAGGTATTGTTCCTGAATGCTTATGTTATTCAGTCATAATTTGCTCTATTCTCCCAAGGGCAAAAATGTCACCAGCTTAGTTTAAAATTTCCCTGAACAAGGTCAGAGTAGGTTACTACCAGATTTTATTATCAAAACAGATTCCACCCTATGCATCCAATTCAGGAGTCTCATTCAGAGCAATGACAGTACAATATGGTTTGGTTTTAATCCTCGGGGCTGGGCGTGGGCCTGGGGCAAGGATGTGGAATAACTCAGAAAGCTTTCAAGTCCTGATAACTGTAGTACAAACACAAGTGATTATTTCAATTTTCTCTGCAGATTATTTTTTCAGGGCAGCCCAATAAACCCAATAATGCCCAGATTTACTAGAAATTTTTTTATTCATTTCCCCATGCACCAGAAAGTAAGCTAATAACGTCCCGCCGAGAGTACTGTCAGGCTAAATCCTTCCACCGCTGAATGCACTACCGGGATAAATCTCCCCTCACTTTCCATTCCACCATCCACTTTAGGGCAAGGCCCTAGGGACTGCTCCAGATTACCCCTCTGCACGCAGTGTCACAGGCACAAGCCCGAGTGGCCCAATCAGTGCCAAGAAAAGAACAAACTAAGAAAGATTAATTCACAGATGTTCATGCATTTCACATACACTGTGCCCCATGGTCCGTTGCTAGGGCAACGGGAGACCACCAGTGCGCGCTTTATTGGCTTTATGAAGTGCGTCTTGGGGACTATAGTCCAAGAAATGCTGCATAATAATAGTGTGGCTTTTCTGAAGCCTTGTTTTGTGTTTATCCACATTTAACCTTCTGAGTATTATAAAGAGCACCGTTATGCATAGCCTTCAAACACTCCTCCCTCCCCCACAAACTGCCACAACTTTCTGCCTAGAAACGTTAAAATGCATCTCCTGGGGGTCCATTTTTGGAAGACCCTTGTTAAACTGCTCAACCAGTTCCATGACAAAAAAACAAAAGAGAAAAAAAACCCTACAACCATTCAGAGATTACTATATTAGTGCAGCTGACCATACCAACCGACCGTGGGCAGTATAGAAGCTACAAAATTGAAATACATACATGGCCCGTTTTCTATGCATTGGAAAGAACCTTGCTTTTGAATATCAGGAGTCGGTTTCAACCAGATGGACAGCAGAACTAGCAAGCCTTATCAGGCCAGTCTCTCAGAAGAGCAGTGCCACCTAAGAGAACTTCCTGTGGCGGTGGGAATATTCTGTGTCTCCATTGTTACAGTAGTTTCTATAGCCATATGTGGCTACTGTGCACTTGATATGTGGCTAGTGCAATGGAGAAACTAGATTTTAAAATTCTGTTTCATTTTAACTAATTTCACTTTAAATAGCTTCATGTGGCTACCATATTGAACAGTGCAGCCTTAGAGGCTTACCAGACACTATGCATGTTTTTAAAAGTTCCCGAAAAAGCAGTCTCTTCATGCTTTTAGTTTCTGCTTAATTCATAAAAATATAACTTCAAGTAAATGTACAGAAAATGGTCTTCATGACTGCCGCTAACACTTGCTGTGCCAGTTCTAATCAGCCAGTCTTTGCAAAACAGGGCAAGGGAACAAGACTAACTTCCCCTCCTCCCCCATCCCCACCCAGGTTGGGAGGTTAAAATCACAAATGTCACAACTCTCAGAGCAGTAGCACAGATCAAGTGTTAATCTAAAGGGACGGGGTGGATGAGGGGGAGAATACAGGCTGGAGGGGGCCAGGGAGGATCTGGAATGAAGAGGAGAAAAATAAAGCCAGTGAATAGATCAATAGAAGCAACAGCTTACATTCAGATTCACAGGAGAAAGAACACACGGAGACAATCATTTCCTGGGAAAAGCTCAAGCCTAATGAGAATTTACTCTGCTCCTTTATGCGACAACCAGCCCTTTTGTGGCACGGGCTTCCTGACTGACAGGAACCCAAGGCCCCTTAATAGGATTTCCATATTATTTCCAACACCTGCCCAGAAGTTATTTGTTTACATTGAAGGAGGCAAGATTCTCAAATCAGACATCTGCTTCTAGTTCAGGCATATCTTAGGAAACCATCTAGAAAGCAGCTTTGTTACCATGGTGACATTTTTATTTTCCTCCTTTAGTTGGCTCAAAACATTAGCATTTCCAATTCTATTTTGTTGTTCAAAAGGCCAAATGTCGCTCAAGAAAACAGAAGTTGAAAAAAAAGATAAATGAATAGAATTTTCAAATTTTTCTGGAATAATTAAAATGACCATAAGGAGGAATAAATAAAAAGGAGGTGTTATTATTAAACTGCCTACTGGCTTCTCTCACTGGGTGGCATCACTAAGTTGTTTACCTCCTTTCCCCACCCAGTCCTCTCCTCTTCCCCTCAAATTTGAACAGTCAGCAACTAGAAAAGTAGCAATTTAAAAAGAAGATTCAAGAATCCTTCAGGATATGGTATAATTAAATAATGAGTCCATTTCCATGAAAATGAATTCCTCACACTCACCTTTATCACCGTATCTTAGAAAGTTCGCTTACAACAAGAACACTTAAGACATTTTAACTTCTACCTCAGAGCCTGCAATTCAATAAAAAGGGAGAGTTCTGAGGGAAAGTGTAAGCTTTTCACGAACATTTAGTGGTTGCAGAGGAGACAGAATATTAAACAGTGTGAGGGAAGAAAGGCAGACTGCACGTGAGCGGATTACATGTATGTGTATGTTGTTGTTCTCTAGTTTCTAGTGAAGCAGAACTAGAAGCCTCACTGAACCTAGGGGTAAGGGGAGGATGGCACTTAACTACCAATTACAACTATCACAAATAAATAGGATTTTCTTAAGTTACAATACTAGTACTGGCACAGCCTCAAATGTTTTTCAAAGCAGTGTAATTTATTATATACAAAAATAATTGGATTGGTTCTGAATAATGGATAACCTGATAAAGCAATGTAACTTATTTTGTTCAATATTTAGATGCAAAGAACTAAGTATTCATTTAACTCTAACATTTCAACCCAAATCAAACCAGCATTTAGTCTTGAAATCATTTTATTTTCATTTAACAGCAAGCTTACTTAAAAGAATCAAAAACTCTTTCAGAAAGTACTACTGAGCCCACAGCAGACTTCCTTTCTACTACTCTTTTCATGAAGCCCAAATTCTGTTCAGTCTTGTCACAAGGCAGTTGCTACGGTAGTAATTAGAGATAACTCTTCAAGCCCGAAATTACAGCCCTTATTAGTGGTAACCCCCAAGTGTACAGAGTCCTTGAACCTAGAAGATATCTGAGTTACTTTAAACCAGTATAGAACAAAATGCCTAAGTTGGAGAGAGCTAAGTGTTGCAGAAATAATTCAAGAAACCAAGAAGTACGGGTATTAAGCTTCTCCCCAAATAATTTTATAAATTTTCCAGAATGGGTTAATGTTACTGTAAGAGTACAAAAAAGATGATGGAATAATTCTTTGGAATAATTCTATTGGAAGAATTATCTATGTTTTCAGAAACAAATGCTTTTGAAATTCAAGTGCCAGTTATAACACTTAAATCTTGGGCCCCTCTAAAATTTTTTTAAATGTTAAATACAAACTTTATGGCACGATATTTTTGCAAGAGATGAAATGCATCCTAATTAAGAAAGTTAAAGTCATTAAACCTCAGGATGAAAATGTCTGTCTAGTAACTAGGAGGGTTGGTTTACGGAGGAGAAGAATTAAACCACCTTTGCCAAATCAGCTGGAGAAGGCCAACCTGACAACCAGCCTGCCTCTGTTAATTAATATTTGTTCTGCTTCAGCAATCGGTGGAGGAGGGTGCAGCAAAACAAGCATGTCTCCTTGAGTCACATCATTAATCCATTCATGCTCACCACCTGAGGACCGGCTATGCCCTAAAGATATTTATTCATCTGTTCGACAAACAAACAGTTACAACATTTTCTGGAATTAAAGCACCTGTTACAATTCACACAGTTTACATGCCTAAAGGCAGGTATCAATTAATACTGAACAAATTACTGCATCATAAATCACAACATCATAACAAAAAGTTCCTGATTGTTCTTTGATAAGGTAACTCTAAATAGTAAATACATGGCAAAAATAAAAATCTTTACAAAGAACTAACAGAAAGCAATTTCAAATTACCATCTTATTTTGGGAAATTGAAAGAGTTACAGTATTAAATGCTTGAAAGGCATGCTTTCAACATTAAACTATGCCCCTACCACCCAACTTTCCAAATTAAATACAACTGCTACTGTGTTTACTTGACTAATGGTATGGTCACCTTTACCGGTGAAACATGCTGTATGGTATAAGATTTTTATTTCAAAATTCATTTCTAGGTCAGGACTGAATAACATGTAAGAAACCAACTACATCCCAAATGCTTGAAAGAATGCCTAGAGTTACATCCTTGAGATCCACAAAGGTTAAGTGACTACACCACTGATACACAGCTTATCTAGTGGTAGAGAGAGAGGACAGCTGAAGAACCTGGGACAGCCTTCCTGCAGAATGGCTTATATTCTAGAAGTGTCAGTGTGCTTCCTTGTGGTGTCAAGAACACTTCATGATGAATCACACCAGGAAAAGTCCTTTTCTTATGATGGGAGAATAGGGTAGAATAATGAAGTCTAGGTTTACATGTACATGTTGGTGATGAGCAGTGAATTTTACCAATAATCAGGGGAGTAAAGTATCTAAAAATGTATGCTGATCATCAATAGAGTTGTATTTCTATCCTTTAACCCTTAAACATAGACTATGATGTATTTGAAATACAAATCCGCTGTCCAAATAAGTATTGCTTATGATGGGCTTTTTAAAAGATGATTTTTAAAATACGTATTTCCTCTGGTTGGTATCCCTGATTCCCTATGCCACAATAAAGTTAAGTTCTCCCCACTAAATTCTTAGCTTCTTGAAGGTAAAATCTTAATCTTTGTGGAACCGTATAAGAGGACAAATCAAGAATTAGTTTGAAGGCCGGGCGCGGTGGCTCACGCCTGTAATCCTAGCACTCTGGGAGGCCGAGGCGGGCGGATCGTCCTGAGCTCAGGAGTTCGAGACCAGCCTGAGCAA
>RJWJ010028555.1:0-21323 GCA_004363605.1 Indri indri | reverse complement strand
CACACACACACACACACACACTGAAACAGTCTCCATTTATTTCTTTGAGAGCTCAAACCAGTTCCACAGATGGGTCCCATGGGCCATAAACCAACTGGACAGTGGCATCTTCCTGTCATCTCTCCTTCTTCTCACTTTAATGTCCCCATCTCTGATGCATGAAGCCACTTGGAAAAGCCTCATTTCCGTCACTGTACATCAGGAAAACGCCATTGCCCACACCAACAGGGCAGTGTCTGAATGTTCCTAAAATCCAGGCCTTAACGCGCCCTCATCCACAGGGCCCTGCGCAAAGCTAAGGAGCCTCATCTCTTCCCAATTCTCTGACACAGCTTCCGAGTCTCACAAAGTCTCTCCTGAGTGGTTCTGTTAACTCCCAGCCTACATTTCTTACCTAGGATAATACCAGGCTTCTCATGAAAATTAGTTCAAACAGCCATGATCATGGTATCTCAAGTCCAATCTGTGGAATTTGAAGGGAAACAGTTGCCATAGTGTCTCCTCTGTTTTCTGCTACTCTCAACTAAACCCCCTCCCTTCGTCACTCATCACAGAAGTTCCCATTTGTGTCTCCACAGATTCGTGCAGATATGGGGCTGGTGGAAGAGAAGATGAGGTGTGGGGGAGGAAGAGGAGGATGTACCTTGGTCTCAGTTCAGCCACGCTAAACCCCTAAGATGTAAGACTGAGGAATGTTGGTTTTTATCTACACTCAAAGATAATAGATTCCTTTGTTAGGATCATTCATTACCTGTGACATTTGCCCTCTAGCTGAAACAATGTATTATGGAGTTGACAGCTGTCTAGCAGAAATTAAGGAATTGTGATTCCAGTCTTGGCTCAGCCTCCCCAGCCTGTGTCCGTGGACCGACACGAGGGCAGACACCCTGCCTTGTCCATGGCGCTACCCTCTCAGCCCAACAGCGGTGCAACTCATACTTTTAGCTCAAATTTCTTTGCACTTTCCCCCATCATCCTGTAAAGTTGAAATGATAACAGCTCTCTCTTCTGCCTAATGAGGCTGTAGAATTAAAAGATACATGTGAACATAGCTACCGAATGTACCCCTTCTTGTGAGTCAAAACATCTCCTAATGAAGTCTGATAAGCACAGCATCACACTACTGCAACTCCAGGAAAGGAACCAGGCCCCCTTGTTAAATCCTCCTTTGAAAGTACTCAGATATCTGTTCCAGAGACTCCTTCACAGTCAGAAAATATGAGCACCTTCTCGAGATAATCTCCTTTTATTCAAGCACTAGCCTTCAAGAAGAATTTTTTAAATTGTTTATTACTCTTTTTATCCCAAGTATCTTCTACTGTTTTTCAATGTGAAATGGCAGGGCCACAACAGCCTTAAAGTCCACAAGTTCCTGATAAAGCAACTACCAGACTGTCCACTGCCCTGATTCCCAAATGACCACAGAGAGCGAGATCTGTGTGGACCCTCCATGGACATGTAACAAGAACAAGAAATAAACTTCTATTGTACCAAGCCACTGAGATTTCAAGGTTAATCTGTGATCTCAGTGTAGCCTGTCCTATCCTGAGAAATTGAGGCCCATGAGAAAAAAAACACTTTAGTTGGGTTTTTAAATAGGTTTTAACTATTGCATGAGTTAAGAACATGCCAAGAGACAGCAGCCACAGTAAGAAGTTAGAGTGCAGTGGCATCATCACAGCTCACTGCAACCTCAAACGCCTGGGCTCAAGGGATCCTCTTGCCTCAGCCTCCTGAGTAGCTGGGACTCCAGGTGTGCACCACGACGTCTCGGCCTCCCAGAGTGCTAGGATTACAGGCATGAGCCACCACGCCTGGCCTAAGACTAAATTAGCTTTAAAGAGCTTTCGGGTCTAGCATTCTATAAATGAACTTCTCATTTCCTGTCTAGGAAGCTACCCACTATCTATAACTTTCTTTCTGTGGCACTATGATTTTTTTTTTCTATATGGGTAAAAAAATATACTGACTGGCAATTGTTTGGAACACAACCTATTTATAAGCTTAGGCTTACACTAAGGTTAAAATCTCATTTACTGTCAGGTTACTTATAAATCCTGTATTTACATGGAAGTAGCTCTGCCTTAAGAACAATTTAGTGCATGTTTCTCAACCATGCAATGAATATTCCTACAATTTATGCAATTTGAGTACACAAAAAAACTTAACTCAACAGAATCTAAAATTAAGGAGCATCATTACTGGGTGAATTAATAAAGTGATAATGATCTGATTCAGAGTAATAAGGAAAAGGTGCTCTAGAAAGAAACATACATAAAAAATAATGAAACTAACCTATCTTCGAAGCAAATTGAATAAAGACTATTGGAGAATTTCTCATGTGATAAGGGAATAATCCTTTTCAATCCATAAAACCGAGATCTGGCTCGATTCTCACGCCACGGAACTCACAGAGGGCTTTAGAAAAATTGTATTACAAGAGATCATGCACAAATGTTTCTGGAAGGGGTGTGGGAGAGCCAAGCCTCTTTGTTTTGATATGAATTAAGTTTTCATCTCTGGTTTTGGAGTTGAACTCCTGGCTCTTGCTCAGGTTTTCCCTCTAACATTTGCCTTGGCTGCAGCGCTAAGCTTCAACTGCATCAATTAACATCTCCTGCTTTGCCCAATTCATTTCCTGCTTGTCGCCTAACATTTTACTTGAATCATTTTCAAATTCTGTCTTCTGAACAAACCTATACTTATCCCATGATTGGGCACCGACATAATCAAGTCATGTTTGTTCATTCATTCTTTTTGCTTAGACCTGTGTTTGGGAAAATGAATACCTTTTACTTTTGAATAGTGAATAAAAATGCAAATTTATGCAGGCTGATTTTGTCATAAATACTGATTACTATCCCTTGGTTTAGGTAACTGAGCCATAGCTTACCCACACATATGCACACACACACACACACACACACACACACACACACAGAAAGTATTATAATAGGTTGTATATTAGACTTAAAGTGAATAATAAAAATATATTACCTCCTTAGAGTTTATACTATGCATAAATGTAAATACACATATATTTACTTTCTAAAAGTAATTTATATTTTGTAAAAATGTGTGTCAAACAAGTGAAATAAATGTAATTAGAGTAATATTTTGAAAATCCTTTATGAGTTTTCCTTTTTGCCTTTCTTTCACCACGACCTTTTACATTGGTCAGCCCAAAGCCTCCATGTGTCTAGGAGATTGGTATTTATTACAGAAGGAGTTAAGGAGGAAGAATGAGGCAATATTCAGCATCTGACATTCACAAGATTTTACTAAAGGACGAGAGGCTCGAGGGCCAGGCACTGCTGAGAAGGAAAGGGTTTCCTTTTTCTGCTCCTCTCACAAATCTGCCACGAAGCTGGGAGACTGATGGTCTCTGTATTTCACTGGAGTTCAGAGAAGATCTTCTTTCTATCCAAGGTGTAGAGGCCCAGAACTTGCCACTCGCACATAAAAGAAAGATATGATTTAGGGGAAATGAAGAAAAAAAAAAAAAAAAGCCTGCTCCTTTCTGGTCCCAAGAGATGGCTGGCAGAAGAGCAAAGAGAGGAAGAAGCACGAACCAGTTGGATGCACCCACCCGACTTCCTCGGGGCCCAGGGGTGCTGAGGTGAGAGTGAGAAGGGCAGCTCACACTGGAGACACAGGCACCCTCTGGCTTCCATCGGTACCTGGGTTTCGGAGAGGATCTCATTCCAAAGGCAGTCGTCAATGGGTGTGCAGCTTAGTCTGGCAGAGGGAGGACGTGGGGTTTTACACTCCCAAATTGTCCTTGGCTTCACTATAAGACAGACAGAAAACTGTGGCAGTGAGGATCTGGCTGTGGAACTTGCCAGAGGGGTTGCCATAGTGGGATAATTTCACTCGGCAGCAAGGACCGCAAGGGGCTGCCTGGTCTGTGGCCACGTGAGAATTCCAGCCAGGCCCTGGAAAAGACTAAGGTGCCAGAGGGAGGGCAGAGCTAGGGGGAAGTGGGCTCGTGTCCGCCAGTGACAGCTTCAGCACTGCTGAAGAATTGCTGTGCTATAAAGGCAACAGGGAAGAAATGTCTTGTTAGGTAAGTTTGTTTTTATAATCACTTTCTAGCTTCCACCCAATATGGGACATTGAGTGCAATTTTCTGTATTTTAAAAATATTTTATATGCCACAGTAGACTATATTAAGAAGCACTAGGTGCCCTTCCTGTAAAAGGGTTGTTCTTCTCATTGCACTGCACTAAAACATGGCCACAGAATTTGGCTTGGCCAGTACCAAGTGGGGAGAAGTGGCATCTCTCACTTCTGTACAGATCAGGAGCCCGCTCATGGTTCACCTGTGGGGTGTTTTCTATGATGACAACAAATTCTCCATTTCCCCAACACCAGCTGGTGTCCTACAATTTGATTCAATTTGGACTCTAACTATGCAGAGTTAACACAGACCTTATGGCTTAAGGGCTCAGCCCCACGAGACTTGCCTCGCTTCGGATCTCAGCTGCAAGTGCCAGGACATTAGCACTTCTGATCAACCGGCTATACATCGAGGATTCCTCCTCAGGTTCAGTAATTTGCTAAAATGGCTCATAAAATTCAGGGAAGCAATTTTCCTACATTTGCTGGTTTATTACAAAGGACACAACTCAGGAACAGTGAGATGGAAGAGATGCATAGGCGCTAGGCATTGGGCAAGGGTGCAGGCCTCCTGTGCCCTCTCTGGACATGCCACTGCCTGGCCACCCTCCTGGAACCTTGGTGTGGTTGCCAACCCAGAAGCTCTCTCACTCTTACTGTTCAAATGTTTTTATGGAGTTAAATCTCCAGCCCCTACCCCCCATTCCCTTCCTAGAGGTCAGTGGTGGAGTGAAAATACCAACCCTCTAATCACTTGGTCTTTCTGGTGACCAGCCTCAACCTGAGGCTATCTAGGGGCCACTCACCTCATTAGCATAAACTCAAGTATGATTGAAAGGGGCTTGTTATGAATAACAAAAGATAGTCCTATCACTCAGCAAATTCCAAGGGTTTTAGGACATCTGTGTCAGGAACTGTAGATAAAGACCAAATATACTCCTTATTATAGCTTACATATTTTCTTTGTCTCTTATCTCTGGGTTGGAGAAGCACATGTCAAAATGGTGCTGCCAAAAGCTCGGCACTTATTCTTAAGACCACATCAGAAGAATGAGGACACGTGGTTTGAGGAGAAGGAAAAAGGAGTTTTACTAATTTGCTGGCAAATGCAGAGGATGGAGACAACTGTCTAAAAATGCCATCATCCCAATAATAAGCAGAAATACAGAGCTTTTCAAGGGTGGGTTCTGAGCTTCAGGCAATTGCTGTTCAACTACAGTTGATGAGTCTAATCATTCCATCTCCATCCCATCTCCACCTAAGACAATCCAGTGACATTCATCTGGTACCTCTGTCCACCAGGTCTGGGCAGGCCTGGAAGTTCTGCTAAGCCATCTCCTGTAGCACAAAGAACGAAAGACATTCCCCTGCCCCTCCCTAATGCTGGCCTGAGGCAGGGTGCAGGAGTGGGGGATGTTTAAAAGAGACAGAAAATATTTTGCCATTTTTTTCAGGCCATTCCTTCTGTTACATATTCCCCACTGTCAATATTACCTTCCACATCTGTGGGAAGAGGGGTAACAACTCTGTTACATATTCCTCCCTATCAATTTTAGCCATTCATATCTATGGGAGAAGTCGTTGAGCTACTTCGTGCTGAATTGGGGCAATGTTTCAGATGGAAGGTTTGTATTAATCTTATATATGCCATCGCAAAGCTTTGGCGGTCTATTTACAACAACAGATTACCAGGCAAAAAAAATTTGTAAGCAATAACTATAAGAGTGAGGGCTGACAAGGCAAAATGGACTGTGGTCTTGTACACAATGTCTGATACAGAGAGAAACACAGGAACTCTGAGTACAGAACTATTGGTTGCACCCTGGAGGTGATCCGAGAGACCAGCTTCTGCAAACACAGAAATACTTGCACCATACAAGGTTTAGGATGACAAACCCAGCAGCGAGACAGATCAGCAGAAGAGGTGATAGCTGGGGGAAATCCTCACTAAGGAGTTGTCTCTCCATCCTATAGACAGAACAAACAACCAAAGAAAGGTTAGCGAAAACATCAACATTTTCATTTCTCTCTTTTCCTTAAACAGATACTTTAGACTGTCTAAGGGCTGGCCCTTCCACTTGAGGCTTGGGTCCTCTTCTTCCAGGGACACCTCTTTACTCTGATATGATGGACCCAAGGTTTTATTTTTGACAATTTCAATGAGGTGTACATTACAGGGTCCCTTGAATTTCTCTGTTTCCAACCAGGGCAGAGACCTGAAAGAGGCAAACTCACACATAGCAGTTAGCACCCGACCCACTCATTTGACATACTGCTTTACTCTGCTTTCTTTACTCATGGTTATATTACCATATTCACCTCAGGGTGCTAAGAAGGGTTTCTCACAAACCATTTCTTAAGGGCTTAACTTAAGCCTGCTTTCGAGGGCCACGCTTATCTGAAGGAGGACAAGAGGCAACACCCCATCCCACTTTTCTGCATCAATTCCAGGATGCGTGCAACTTCCATTCTAGATGTAGGGCTTTGCTCATTTGCTGGGTTACCTCTGATTCAAAACAGGGCCCATTATCCCTCTGCGTGGAGGAGGGGAGTCCACAAACATCATTGAGTCTACTTTGTCCAGCTCCTTGGAAAAAGGCTCACCAGGTTCCCACTGGGGGTCCACTTGAAGAAGTTCATGGGTGACCACAGGACATTGTGTAGCAGATCCAAATGCAGATGGTGGGAAGCAAAGATTCCCCCAAAGGGCTCTGCCATGGAGTAGCCAAACACAGCGGTACCTTGAGCTGTTGAGCTGTGTCTGCAGCTGCCTGTCCATGGTGTCTGTCACCAGCATGCCACCCTCCATCTCCTCCATCTCTTCCCCTGGACTGCCGATGACCATCATCCTGTCGTCCCCCAACGCTTGTTCCTGCTCCATGCTGGTGCACACACACAGGAACTCACACATGCAGGAAGTTGGTGAAGGCAGTGAATTCCTTTAGAAGGATTCTGCTAACTTCAGACGTTCCTTATGTTCCTTAAGTCTCTACCCAGCCTGAAAAGGAATCTACTAATACTGAGTGAAACTGCCAATTATCAAAAGGGTTGGGCCCCCTACATGTTGGGCTCCTTGTGCAGTGGGTCACCTTTCTGTCCTTGGACCACCCCAAGCATATAAACAGTTTGTTGCACACAGGGTCCTCCCAAATGAGGTCCCCCCAAAATCCACCAAGGCATCACACCCCCAGTGTGTGCATTTATGTAGGTGCCTCATAAGAAGCCAAACCAAAGCTTTGGGCAGGAGAACGAGTCCATGAGAATTCTGTCTCCATTTAGCTGTGCCATCCCAAATGGCAGAGCCCAGCCTTTAGCTTTAAAGGGAGTCTAAATCCAGCTGGGGTATCCAGGCCCCAGAGAACAGATCATTTCCAGCGGCCTCCATAGAAGCTCTGCCAGTGGCCTGACTTCTTTTTGCCATGCTGGCCACCCACTTGGGCTGAGCCACGGCCTGTATCACTTTTATTTCAGGGGCATACTTGATATTCTTATTTTCTGCTGTATCAAGGCCATTATTTCAGTGGCATACTTGATATTCTGATTTCCTGCCATCAGGAGACTCC
The DNA here is from genome assembly GCA_004363605.1 of Indri indri. Lineage (NCBI taxonomy): Eukaryota > Metazoa > Chordata > Mammalia > Primates > Indriidae > Indri > Indri indri. The sequence goes on along the minus strand of RJWJ010028555.1, from coordinate 13,641 downwards.
TTTTCTTTCAAATGGCACCATGAGCATGCACAATCATAAAAGCATACTTAGAGTCCGCACAAATGTTTAGCTTTTTCCTCTCAATAACTGCAGCTCCGCTTCCTGGGCTGAAGTCCCAGGTGGCAGTGCCACTGCTGTGATCACCACATATCCAGTCCCTTGTTGTCCATGAAGCTGCTCCCATCAGTGAAAAAGATCCTAGTCTTGCTCTGGCATGGGCTGACCTGACAGATCCACCCTGCTAGAATGCACAGGCTCCAGAACCTCTAAATAGTCATGTTGTAAATGTTTATTCTCTTTGGCTGGCAAAAAGGTGGCTGGATTGAAAATAGACACAATTCACAAATAGCTGTTACTGCACAGAGGCAAGGAGGCCACCCTCTTACAGTATTGTTCAGCAGCTTTGACATGCCACTTGCGTGGGATGCCTCTCAGCATCTATACTAAGACTCCAGGGCTCATTCCTTGTTTTTCTTTGTACAAGGGCTCTCCCCTCAATCTGAAGTCTGGGAACCAGATGCCATTCCTAGGAACCCCAGATAAGCTAATACACGTTTACAAATCTGTCCAATTGCAGGTTCTACAAGTCCCCTGCTAAACTTCTATCAAACAGAGCAGGAGAGCCCTTTTAAACTCATGAGGCAACACAGTCCCAGGATCCTGCCATTTATATGTAACTGAGTACCATTCAGGTTCCTCAGCTGCTTGCCCACGGCTGCCTCAGGGCGGCCTGGCCCTTCCCCACCTGCCCCGTGTCTGGCCAAGCGTGGCAGACAGACCCCCGAATTGGTGGGCAGTAGGCTGCTCAGCAGCAGGCTGTGCTCAGCACCAGGAACTCAGGTGCTCCGAGGCGGCCAGCGGCTTCCTGCCCCTCTCGCACACTGTGATGGGCAGCGGCTCCCCTGGGACCATGCATTTGAGCTCGGCCTCAGCGCCAGTTAACACCTGCACATGCCGCAGGCAGGAAGCGGGGCTCCCGGATTCCCCGAGCCAAGCCTGCCTTTATCATGTTGGCTCCAGACAGCCCGCAGCAGTGCGGGGAAAGGGCAGGGGGTGGGCACCCAAGGCCAGGAGCCATGGTGAAAACCCTGGAGGTGGGGTGCATCAGGGACGGGGTGTAGGAATCCACAGCTCTTCCCTGGCCATCTGCTCCTCCTAAAACTGGGCAGTGGCGGTGATTCCCCAGGCCGAGATCCACACTGGGGAAGTGGGGGAGGGAAGGCACCGCTTCCCAGCCGGCCCGTGGGTCTTCAGCAGGGGACCCATAACATCCCAACTGCAGTGGGCACCACCTTGCCACGGGGCAGGGGGCCGTGCTCTCCAGTGCCCCCCTCATGCCAGGGAATCTGACTATTTAACTAAAACAAAGTATACCATTAACGTCATCCCAGGCTTTGAGATTATATTAGGTCATTAAATATGAAATGTCCAACCTCAAGTAAATCAGACATTTTCTACCCAATAACCCAATGCATATTGGAACTTGTGCCATTTGCTTGACCTTTGGCAAAATAATTCCAGTCATAAGACAGTATAATTCAAGGTTTCATTTAACAGCCACTTCTGCTCACACTCCAGCATGTATATTGGGTTACAATAACACCATTCTCTTTCTGCATAGGTTCATAGCTATAAGTTGACCATTCAGCTAAAATTTTTCCCAAGGGACTTTAAGATGGAACTATCTTACATCGCAACAAAACTCACAAATAACAAACACAGACAACACAGAGAATTCCCAATACAAATGCCAGGCCTATCAAACAAATGGGAATCCAAAGGGGACAGACGCCACCCCAAATGCCCTGCCATAGGGCTGGAAGGTTCAAGGCCCTCCCCAAATCATGGTTTAGTGCCCCCCAGCCCCATTCCCTGGGAGCCACAAATGAGCTTTGAATCTAAATCAGGTTCCCTAGATCCACTCGACCTCGTGACTTCCACCCCAAATGGTTCCTCCAAACAAATCCAAACAAAATGCCCTGCCCTGGAGCAGGAAGGTCTGAAAACCTCCCACATGAGTCTTGGGTCCACCCTGGGGAACTTACCAAACAAACAAATGGCCATGGCATCTGGACACTTCCCAAATCCCCTTCCTTCTCCTCAACTCAGTTCAGGTTGTAGAAGCTGATCTAATTTGGAGAGAAAGAGATGGGAGTTCCCTGGAGCTAAAACGTGCTCCGGCAGCTGCTGGAACCGTCCATACTCTCTCACCTCGAAAAGAAGCTGCTCCCGCCAGTGAAGACCCGCAGCTTGGCCCAGGGCTGCTCCCTGCTTCCTCCAGCAGTTGCAGGTGCCATTCCACCGAGACGCTGATGGGCCCCACCTAGGCAGGCCAAATCTGTTACCAAAAGATTGTCCCTGAGGCCACATCAGAAGAAAGAGGACAAGTGGTTTGAGGAAAAGGAAAGAGGAGCTTTATTAATTTGCCGGCAAATGACGATGATGGCATTTTTACACAGTCTCTCATTTGCCGGCAAATTAATAAAACTCCTTTTTCCTTCTCAAACCATTTGTCCTCATTTTTCTGATGCAGCCTTGGGCACAAGTGTCGAGCTTTCGGTAACAATGGAACCTCCATTAACCACTTGAGTGTCTATAATGCGCAGAGCCCCCAACTGGCCCAAAGGAACTTGTAGCATGCGTAAAAAATAAACCTTTTTTAGGCCACTGAATTTTTAGGCTGTTTATTATTGCTACACAACCTACCCTATCCTGACTGATACATATAAGAAGCATGTGATTTCAGTATTTCTGATGTTTATGTTTGCTTTTGGTGAATTTAAAGAAACATTACAGTACAGATTTAAAAGTTTTCCGTTTTCTTCAAATAATTTTAAAATCATATTGCAAACCCATGCTCATGTGTAAGAAAATTAAAGAAATCAGATTTAAAAACTGATCTTGAGTGGCTAAAACTGTCAATGAATAATATTCTATGCAAAGTAGCTTTAAAGAAATTTTGCGTTAAGGGAATAAAGACTATTAAAGTGATTGGGCAGAAAAATCTCTCTCAGAAAAACATTAATCAACATGACTAGTCATGAACTTTTTCAGATTTTGTGAAATGACAATTAGAGGAAGAGGGAATAGCACATTGCCTTGAGAAGCAAAACGCGTTTGTAATAGATATTGACAAAGTGGTTGTCCCAGTGAAGGGAAGAAAGCCCCCTGAACTCGCCAGATGAGTTCTTGGCTTCATGCAGGAATGCATTTGAGAGCAAGCCAAGTAGCTACAGGAAAGTTTATTGAAGCAGAGACAGACAACAGATCCTACTCTACATTCAGAGTAGGGGTCCTTTCAGAAGCAGGAGGGGGACCCCTGATGGGGCAATGGTAACATTTTTAACACATTGACTGCCACACTAGAAGAAAAATTTTTTCCTTGGGGCCATGAGGTTTCATTATGAAAATAGAGTAAAAATTTTGATAACAAAATGATCCTTTCTAATGTAATGAAAAATTTGTTATTTTTCATTGTTTTCTGTGTGTGAGTTATAAGCAACTTGAAAAATAGTTTATGCAGCTCCCAAGATGAAGAGATGTGTGAGTTACATATGCTTCACTAGGCCCTGGGCTCAAAACTAGCATGAGTTAAATATAACTCACATGACAATTAATGTGTTAAATGCTCAAAAATCCCATATGTGAACAGCATTGTCTTGAGGTCAGGCCATAAAGGTAAATCATAAACTGCTGTCACAGAAAGGTAAGCACAGTTCATAAGGCTTCTGGCTTAGTAATTCATCCATCCTCACATGATCCACAGCAGCAACTTGCCGGTGACTTCCTTGTTCCGGGTGGTGAGAGCTGGTGTCAGCCAAAATGGCTACACTGGGGCTCTCTCAGCCTTACTTGTCTGCCTTATCCCTACATTAATATCATCTTTCATTCCAATCATTTTTATTAAGATTCTTTTCATTTTATCATGAAAATGCACAAACATATAAAAGTAGGCAGAGTCAACCCGAAAGTACCCATCACTGAGCTTCGACACTGTCGACTCGTGGACAATTTTGTTTCTTTACCCACATCCATTTCAACCCACACCAAATTATTTTGAAGCAAATTCCAGACATCATATCATTTAAAATATAATTGTTTTTGTATATGCTCATAAAGGATAAGAATTATTCTTTCAAACATAGGCAGAAAAAGATAAGAGTAGTTCCTTAATATTATCAAAAATCTAGTTAGTATTCTAATTTCCCCAATTTCCTTCTTATTTTATTAGTTGTTTGTACATTTGCATTAGTATTCAGGTAAGGCCATACACAGATTACAATTGGTTAATAAGTCTCTATAGTTCTCCCTCCATTTCTTTTTTCTTCTTGAAGTTTTTGTCATTGTTGTTGAAGAAACAGAACCATCTGTCCTGGAGATTTCTCCTATCTGGATTTTGCTGGTTGCATCATCATATGATGTCACTGAACATGTTCCTCTGAATCCTTATTAATCATAAATTGATAGTTAGATCATTAGTGATATTAGGCTTAGTCACATTCAGGTTCAATCTGAGGGGAGAAACTACTTCGTTGACATGGCCATAGCTGATGTGTTTCAACACATAAACCATTGTGCTTACTAATTCCTAAATTATCCCATCTTCGTTCCATGGTGGCCTTTTCAAGTCGGCTCCTGAATCTTTGTGCCATGACCCTAGTAGTCTTGGGTGGCTTCTTTGTTTGGGGCATGATAAGGTGTTCAAGGATTATTCAATTCCTACCCTAGACTTGGGCTCTGCCTTTCTCCAAGAAGCTGTAGTTTCTTTAGCACAAATCTGCATCCTAGGGTACCAGTCATTGCAGCTGAGTTTGTCATTTTTTTCCTAAACCTTTTAAATGGAAAAAGCTAGAAAGTGTATGTTTTAAGATAGAATACAAAATGAATTTATACTAAACTTTTTAATTCAAAATCAGCACTGTAAGATGTTTATGTAACCTCTTCCACCTCATGTTTTCTCACACTCTGCAAATCCCACTTTTTAATGTCAAAAAAGCTAACTAACTCATTTGCTCCATCATGCCCTATAAAGACACAGTCTCAAAATAACAAACCAGCACTACTGTTAAAAATTTATGATTTTTTGATGGGTGCAATTCTTTTAGATTTTAGGGTACATCACACTATGGGTGTACAGTCAAATCACTACGTTGTTAAAGTTACTTTGAATACTTACTCTCTGGGTGGTTACTGTAAACTGCATATGCAATTAAGTTCATTTGTTTCATTTTATCTCTGACTTTCAAGGGTTAAATGTTAAAACTTAATTCCCTTTTTTAATCATGCAAAAGATTTGCATTGTTTTAGAATCAAATCTATAGAATAGGGCATATTCAGAGAAATCTAGCTTCTATGCCTGTCTCTTCCACTCTGTTTCCTCCCTCCCACATTGGGTAACTTTAAAATTTCAATTTGTGATTTATTCCTATATTTTTAATGTAGAAATATATTTGTGTGAATATGTATGTATTTATTCCCCCTTTCTTAGATAGATGTGAATATGTTATACACAAATTTCTCCATCTTGCTTTTTCACATAAAAAATATATTTTAGAGATTGATCCACAGTAGTATATCGAGATATTCTTCATTCTAGTTAAAAGATTCCCAGTACTTCATCATGTGACTAGGCCACAGTTTATTCAGTAAGACCCCGATTAGGTCAAAAGATAAATGCTTACACAGTTTTGCTAGATAGTGCCAAATTCTCCTCTGTAGGTACTGTACGATTTTGCAATCCTACCAGTAAAAAATGAGATTGCCTGTTTCCACACAATCTATCAACAGATTATTTTAATCTTTTGGAATTCTGCAATCTGATAAGTGAGAAAATACATCCCATAGCAGTTTTAAGTTGCCTTTTTTTATTGTAAGCACACTTTCCATATGGCTGAGAGCCACTGGTATCTTGTTTGCCCTGAACTGAGTGTTCATACTTGTAGCCCATTGTTTCCATGACAGTCGTTGGCCTTTTTTTTTTTTATCTATTTCTAGAAGCTGTTATATTTTAGAGATACTCGTATTTTGAGAATATGTTGCAAATATTTTTTTCAAGCATGTTATTTTTCCTTTTCCTTTGCTTATGTTTGTACTGTTGTGTTGGTTTGTTTTGACAAAGGGATGATTGCCACACAGTAGTGATTTTTAATGTAATCAAACTTATCTATCAATCTTTTCTTTTATTGCTTCTGAATTTTAAGTCATACTGAAGAAAGTTTTCCTTACTTCTGTTATAGAGAAATTCACCTGTATTTTTGTCTAGTACTTGCTTAATGCCATGTTTTTACATTTAAATCTCTGACGTATTTGCAATTTATCCAGAGTTAAATATGAGGAATAGATTTTCATAGAGTACAGCCTTTCAGTAATCTCAGTGCCATGTATTAAAAGTCCACCTGTTGCCCATTTATTTAACATGCTGTCTTTGTTGTACTGTTAAGTGTCATTATGCACTTGAATCTGTGAGTATATTTTCTATTTTGTTCTATTGCTCAGTATGTATAAACCAGTACCAAACTTTAATTGCAGAAACTTTACATTATCTTTCAATATTTAATAGGGAATATCCCATACCATTGCTCTTTCACAGGGTTTTCCAGCAAGTCTTGCTTATTTTCCTACAAATTAAAGCCAAGAAAAAGTCCTGAAGGCATTTTATGCAGATTATATTTAATATATAAATCATTTTTAAGAGTAACTAATATCTTCATGATTCATAAACATGATACATCTTTCTATTTAGTCAATTCTAATTTTGTGTCTTTCAGATGTGTTTTATAATTTTCCACATAAAGAATTTTGAAATTACATAAGTTAATGCCATGGTACATTTTTTCTATTTGACTGTCTTAAACACAATCTTCTATTCCATTGTATTTTCTAACTGGCTTGTGTTTGAATATATGAAGCTTTTTGTAACTGGATACTTTATAAAATGTTCTTACTAAATTACCCTATTATTTAAATACAGTATTATTTTTACTCTTTGGCCTTTCCAAATATATAATCATATTATCTGCAAGTAGGGACAGTTTTACCTTCTACTTTCCAATTCTTATGCTTCTAATTTCTCTATTTTTATCTAAGTGCATTGAGTAATTCTTGTAATGTAATGCAAAATAAAAGAAGAAAAAAAAGCCTCTAGCATTTCTCCATTAAATAAGATGAAGAGGCCTCTGGGGTTGAAATAAACACACACTCACACACATGCATGCACATACACACACCAGGCACATTATACATTAAGGAAGTATCCATTAATTTCTACTTCATTTAGGCTTTTTCATGTGAATGGGTATTGAATTTTGTCAAATGCATTTGCTATATCTATGGAGAAAATCATGTTATTTTTCTGTGGAACTCTAGTAATATTAATATGTTGGATTTTATGAATGGATTCCTCAATATTGATCTATCCTTGCATTTCTAGCATAAACCTTAAGAAGCATAGTTTCTTAATTTTAATGTACTATTGGGTTGTATTTGCTGATACCTTATTTAAGATTTTTACATCAATACTAATAAATAAAATTGGTCTGTGATTTCTTTTATGTTGCAATCTTTGTCAAGCTTGGGGAGCAATGCTATACTCCCTTTATAGAAAGAATTTAGAAATTCCCCATGTTTTTGTATACTCTGGTTTTCATAGAATTGAGATTATCTTATCCTCAACATTTTGTTAGATATACCCTGAGAAGCCATATGTGCCACTTTGGGGTGGGGGAGATTTTAAACTAATTTCTCTATTTTTCTATTGTAATTAGTCTGTTTAGACATTCTGTCTCTATCAAATCAATTTTGATAACTCGTACTTTTCCTTAAAAATAACTATTAATTTCCTTTATGTTTCCATGAGATTTGTTTCAGCCAATGAAACTTCTCTAATGTGACTCCATCTGAGGCTTGAGAAGCACCTGTAAGGCTTGTTCTCTTGCTGCCACTGAAAAGTTGTAGCCCCCCTGTAAAGGAGCTGGAGTTTGCCTGCTAGAGGATGAAAGGCCACACGGAAAAGAAGTAAGACTCCCCAGCCATCAGCCCACCAACTGTCAAACAAGTGACTGAGGCCACATTAGGTCATCCAGACTCCAGCTGACCACAGAGAGCCCGACACAGACCAGCCAGGTCAGCCCCAACCAGAAACAGCATCCGGCCAAATCACAGGAAAAAAGCTTATTATTTTAATCTGCAAATATGGGGATGGTTTATTCTGCAGCAAAAGCGTCTTAATTTGTTTTCTGTTGCTGCAAGAGAGTATGACAGACTGGGTAATTTATAAAGAAAGGACGTTGCTTTTGGCTCACAGTTATGGAGGCTGAGAAGCCCAAGATCAGATGGATGTACCTGGTTGGCTTCTGGTGAGGAAGTCAAGCAGTATCACAACATGGCAAAGGGCATCACAAAGTGAGAAGGGCACACTGAGCTCCAACTTGGATTTTATAACAGACCCACTCTCATGACAACTAATCCACTCCTGTGACAGCTCATTAGTCCAATAATCCATGAATGGACTGATCTATTCATGAGGGAAGAGCCCTCATGACCCAATCCCATCTGGAAGTCCTGGCCTTTTAATGCCGCTACCCTGGGGATTACGTTTCAGCGTGAGTTTCAGAGGGGACAAGCATGCAAACACTAGCAATAAACTAACTGATACAGAAAACATCAAACTGAATTACAAAATTCTACTTACTACTTAAATAGAGAAGTTACTTGAACAAGGCTGCCTCAGGAAGCCCAGAAAGCCCTTCCCACTTTGCCTCTGTTGCCAAACCCAGCCTGGTCAACACTTTTCTCAATCGCCTTAAACTAAATCCCATCCCTCATCCCCACCATGAGCAGAATTCTACCTAGAACAAGATTTCTACTTGCGATGGTCCAAACCTCTTTGGGCCACCAGCATGAGTCTTCCCAGTGCTCATACACATTCAGTCCTTGGAAGTTGTTCTGAGCTGAATTATGTCCTCCCCAAATTGTTATGTTGAAATCCTATGCTTTAGTACCTCAGAAGGTGATTATATTCTGATACTGGATCTTTAAAGAGGTAATTAAGATAAAATGAGATCATTACAGTGGATGTTAATTCAATAAGACTTATTAAAAGAGGAGATTAGAACGAACACACACACACACACACACACACACACACACACACACACAGAGGGAAAATCGTGTGAAGATGACCATCTACAAGCCAAGGAGAGAGGCTTCAGAATGACCCAACACTGGCAACAACACCTTGATTTCTGACTTCTACCCTCCAGAATTGTGAGAAAATAAATTTATATTGTTTAAGCCATCCAGTCTCTGGCACTTGGTTCTGACAGCCCTTGCTGACTAATGCAGAAGTCCAGGAGAGAAAAGGTGCACATGTGTTGAGATTAAGGTCAGCCTTGAGATGAGATGGAAGTTCCACTCCTACAAGGCTATTTATGCATGCATTTTTCTCTGTCCACACATGTAAATAAAAAGCATCTATGGAGGAAAAGCCAATCTACATAAAAATTATTTTCAGTACGTAGATAATCACTAGCATACACTTTTTTGGAAACTGATGCGAAAGAAAAAGTAGCAGTAATAAGAAATAGTAATAAGAATAATAGTAAAAATGGTAATAAAAATAGAAACTAGTTACTGAGCACATGCTATTAGTCAAACACTGCACTGTAAGCTTTGTGAACATTGTTTTATTTTAAATCCTCACAATCTGGGAGGAGCCAAGATATGTCTCTGCAAAAAAGACAGATTTTAGAAGAAAGTAAAAAAAATAAACTAGCAGAAAAACATAGATCGGGTGAGGATCAGAAGGAAGAGTGCCTGAAACTACAGGAGACTCCACGGGAAGATGTTGCAGAGGAGAACTGGAAGGAGAAAGGTCCTTGAGAGGCTTGGAGACCAGTGGTAAGGGTAGGTGGAGCAGATAACTTTCCCCTCCCTTGCATCTTGGACAGTTGGTGGGCTCCTGAGCAGTTGGAGAGACCTGCCATCGCCAGCCTAGAGACAGCTGCTGCCAGTGAGCAGTGGCCTCTTGCAGACCAGGCTCCCAGCTCCCTCAGGGCACCTCGCCCCATGCAGACCCAAGCCTATCGTCAGACACCATATTGCTCCGTTCTCTCCTTCCCCTTCCCTACTCATGGGTGCCCAGAGAAACAATTTAGCCGTCACATGGAGGCATCTCCAAGGAACGGGACCTTTCCTTTTGGGGCCTTACAGCAGAATGAGGGGTACTCAGACTGTGAGCTCCCTACCCACCAGCCCTCCCAGATGCTGCTTGCCTGAGGACTCCAGGAGAGAGGGACAAATCCCGAGGCAGAGTGAAATCAATCCAGCTTGGGCACCCTGTAGGTGATTCGAGACCAGCACCCCTCCCCCTGGCAGGGTCTGGGATTGATCTCCAAAGCCCAGGGGACAGACCTGCAGACCAGACCCTGTACACCCAGGTCACGATCGCACTGTCTCAGGGCACAGAAGGAACATCTGTGAAAGAGCCTGCAGAGGAGTATGTACCTTCAGGGGCAGATCAGCATGCCAGACCGGCAAGCCTCCTCCCAAAGAGGGCTGTGCACCCAGCTCAGGCTGTGATCCTGCTCAGGGAAGCTCCCGGCCCATATCACAGCCAGGGGACATCCATTGGCCTGAGGTCCTGCCTGCTGGCAGAGCCCTGGGAGAGGCCACGGAGTGGGGGAGGGTGGAGGGGAGCCCGACCTATTCCAGAGTGTGGGTCTCGGACAGCCCCACCCCCCTAAGCCCAGAATTTTCAGCTGAGTGGAGCCATTTCAGCCCCTCACGGCAGCTTTGCACAGAAACAAAGAACAGAACTTTGACCCCTGCTAACAGAATTTGTGAAGCCTGAGGGTAGACTTACCCAACCCAGCCCCACCCAGACTCACTCCCAGACCTGCCCCCACTGAGGTGGAGAATAAAGACACACCTGGAAGTCCCAGGGCCCCACCCAACACCCAAGGCACAAGAGGGCCTCTCCAGAGGAATAAGAGCTGGTTACAGGACCCAAAAACAGCACTGCAGCTCGCTCCTCCCAGCAAGTGCCACATACTGACAGGGAGGTCATTCTGCACACCCTTTTATTGCATCTACTCATTCATCATAAAAGGTGTGGTCGAATCTCACCCACAAACACCACCTACTGGCTCAGAGACTAAACGGGGTGTGTCATTATCCAAATGAAAACCTAAAGGCAAGAAGGAACAACTTACCTAGATGGGAAGGAACCAGCAAAAGAACTCTAGAAGTATGAAGACTCAAATGGAAAGCACACACCCAAAGAGGAACAACAGCTCCCTAGCAATTGACATTAACCAAACTCAGAACACTAAAATGACAGAAGAAGAATTTCAAACATGGATTGTTAGAAAACTCAATGACATGCAAGAAAAAATCGATGACCAACACAAAGAAACCACACAAAAAAATCCAGGACTTGGAAGAAAAATTTACTAAAGAAATTGAAATATAAAGGAAAAATCAAAGGGATCTCCTGGAAATGAAGGTCTTATTCAGGGAACTACAAAACACAGTGGAAAGCCTCAAGAACAGGGTAGATCAAACAGAAGAAAGAATCTCAGAGACTGAAGACAACTCCTTCCAATTAAATAAGTCAGTCACAGAGATTGAGCAGAAAATTAAGAGAAAAGAAATAAGCCTGTAAGAAATGTGGGATTATGTGAAAAAACCAAACCTGAGGGTGTAGGGGTTACAGAAGGTGAAGAAGAAAACACTCAAGGGCTGGATAAGCTATTTGAAGAATTGATAGAGGAGAATTTCCCAGGCCTTGCTAAAACTCTAGATATACAGGTGCAAGAAGCTCAATGGACCCCAGGGAGATTCAATGCAAATAGGAAGACACTACATCACGCAGTCATCAGATTGACCAAAATATCCACTAAAGAGGCCCTTCTATGAGCTGTAAGGTGAAAGAAACAAGTAACATACAAAGGAACGCCCATCAGAATAACTCCAGACTTCTCAACTGAAACCCTACAAGCAAGAAGAGACTGGGGCCCCATTCTCACTCTTCTGAAACAGAATAATGCCCAGCCTAGAATCTTGTACCCTGCAAAACTAAATTTCATATATGAAGGAGAAATAAAGACATTCTCAGATAAGCAAAGACTGAGGGAATTCACCAAGACCAGCTCTCCAAGAAGTACTCAAAACAGAATTACACAAGGATCAGCACAATAAACACCCATGAATGTAAAACCACTCAAAAGTTAAAGATCAAAGGCTAGATTCCACAATGTCCCAAGAGAGAAAACAAAGCAACAAATGCAACCCAACAGAATGAACAGCCATTCACCCCACTTATCAGTTCTCTCAATAAATGTGAATGGCTTGAACTCCCCTCTCAAGAGACATAGGCTGGCTGAATGGATAAAAAAAAAAAAAAAAGCCGAGCATCTGCTGTCTCCAGGAAACACATCTAACCTGCAAGGATGCATTTAGACTCAAGGTAAAGGGGTGGAAATCAACATTTCAAGGAAATGGAAGCCAAAAGAAGGTTGGGGTGGCAGTTTTGATCTCAGATAGCTTAGTTTTTAAATCAACAAAAGTAATGAAAGACAAAGAGGGTCACTATATAATGGTGAAGGGTACAGTTCAACAAGAAGACATAACAATTCTAAATACGTATGCGCCCATCTTAGGTGCACCCAGATTCATAAAGCAAACTCTACTTGATCTAAACAAATCAATAAACAGGGGCACCATAATAGTCGGAGACTTCAACACCCGACTGACAGCACAGGACAGATCCTCCAAACAGAAAATTAACAAAGAAATAATGGACTTAAACAGAACTCTAGAACAAATGGGCTTGACTGACATTTATAGAACATTGTACCCAAAAACCACTGAATACACATTCTTCTCATCAGCTCATGGGACATTCTCTAAGATTGACCATATTCTAGGACACAAAGCATGTCTCAAAAAATTTAAAAAAATAGAAATCATACCATGCATCTTCTGAGATCACAGTGGAATAAAAACAGAAATCAACCCCAACAGAAACTCTCATCTCTACACAAAGTCATGGAAATTAAACAACTTTCTGCTGAATGATTCTTTCATAAATGAGGAAGTAAAGATGGAAATCAAAAGATTCTTTGAACTAAATGACAAAGGTGATACAAGTTATCAAAATCTGTGAGACATAGCCAAAGAATTCCTGAGAGGAAAGTTTATTTCCATAAATGCTTATATCCAAAAGTCAAAAAGATCACAATAGACAACCTAATGAATCAACTAAGAGAACTGGAAAAAGAAGAACAGACCAACCCCAAACCCAGCACAAGAAGGGAAATTAATAAGATCAAATCAGAACTAAATGAAATTAACAACAGGGAAACTATATGGAAGATTGATAAAACAAAAAGTTGGTTCTTTGGAAAAATAAACAAAATTGACACGCCTTTGGGTAAACTAATGAAAAACAGAAAAGAAAAATCCCTAATAAGCTCCATCAGGAACAAAAAAGGAGAGGTTACAACTGATGCTGTGAAGATTCAAGACACAATTTATGAATATTGCAAAAGGCTTTATGCACACAAACTGGAAAATGTGGAGGAAATGGACAAATTTTTAGAAACACACAGCCTCCCTAGGCTCAAGCAGGAAGAAATAGAA